>PISW01014686.1:0-20025 GCA_004023785.1 Mungos mungo | reverse complement strand
AAAAATAAAATAAAAAGATTTTTAATCATTAATTTTTAAGCCTTGGAGTTCAATCCAAATATTTCTTAAAACAAAGTACATCTGTGGGCTGGTTTTGACTAGTTATCACCCTCTGTGCTATCTTTATGGAGCAGCTTAGAGCTCCAAGAACCTGGCACATTCTTTAAAAACCCCAAGCCTTTGCACACATTTTCCCCTCTGCCTGGTCTGCCATGCCACTCTTATGGAAAACTCCTATTCATCTCACAAAACTCTACTCAGAAATTACTCAGAGCAGAACTCCCCTGGGACTCCTTCCAAGCATTTTCTTAGTTTGTTGAGTAGATTTATTTCCTTCTTGCTCCCCCACCCCACCCCTCAATCCCCACACACAATCTATATGCCCTCTGGGGTCTAGCTCTGTGAATCTTGTTCAGCTCTGTGTCCCCAGGTTCAAGGTCCAGCACCACAGGGGACAAACAGAGCTGGCTTGAAGGCATGGCCCTTGTCACGTCCCTCCTGTTGTCTGTATCCAGTGGTAGAGTGAGTGTGTGTAAGCTGGCTCTGGTTTTTAATTGTTTGTATTTTTAAGTTTTGTTTTTTATTTATTTTGAGAGAGACAGAGAGAAACAGAGAGGTGTGGGAGGGGCAAAGAGAGAGAGAGAAGGAGAGAGAGAGAATCCCCAGCAGTCTCCCTACCATCAGCACAGAGCCTGATGTGGGGCTCGAACCCACGGACTGTGAAATCATGACCTAAGCTGAAGTCAGACACTCAACCGACTGAAACGCCCAGGCACCCCATCTCTGTATTTTTAACTTCTAAAAATCTTTCTTACTGGCACGTGACAAACAGACCACCTCGGGGACAGATGAGAAGCATACAGCACAGTGAATTCTCACGACATGAGTGCTCCATTTTCCTGGCCCTGGATCAAGGGGAAAACATTCCCGAACCCCAGCGACAACCCTGGCCACTTCTGGCCACTACCCCCTTGCCCGAGGATAACCATTATGCCAGTTTCCCTCATCACGGAATCGTTTTGCCCGTTCTAGAACTTTATATAAGTGGAACCAGACGCTATTGCTTCTTCGGTATTTGCTTCTTTTTGCCAATATTGTTTGCGAAATCCCTCCGTGTTGTTGTATCCCGTGGTTGGACTTTTACCATAGTAGTCTGTCCGCTCTACCCTTACGGGCATTTGGTGGTTTCCTGTTTTGGGCTTCTTACCCAGGAGCGGAATTGCTCAGTCACGGAGGCGTGAGCAGTCAGCTTTCGTAGGTGTAATGGAAGTCTTCTAAAATATTCCCATATGCCCTCCCACTGCTAGCGTGTGGGATTCTAGAATCTTCTTCGATGGCGGAGCCATCTTCTTAAAATGTACGTCAGGGGGCACGCCTGGGGGCTTAGTCAGTTAAGACACCAACTCTTGATTAATTTAGTTAAGCCACCAACTCACGGTTCGTGAGTTCAAGCCCTGAGTGGGATTCTTTCTCCCTCTGCCCCTCCCCTACTCTCTCTCTCTTTCTGTCTGTCTCAAGATAAAATAAATTAAAAAAAACATCAACCACCACTGCACAATAAACAATTAAAACATGATTAAAAAATTAATTTTTTTAAATTAAAAAAGTACATTAGACCAAAAGCCTTTTTAAATATTTTTTAAATGTTTATTTATTATCATTATTTTTTAACATTTATTTAGTTTTGAAAGACAGAGAGACAACGTGTGAGCGGAGAGGGCAGTGAGAGAGAGACACACACAGAATCTGAAGCAGGCTCCAGGCTCTGAGCCATCAGCACAGAGCCTGACGCGGAGCTTGAACTCAAGAACCATGAGATCATGACCTGAGCAAAAGTCGGACGCTTAACCGACTGAGCCACCCAGGTGCTCCTGGACCAAAAGCCTTTAATGACTCCCTGTGGCTTTTAGAATAAAGTCCAAACTAACTACGATGACCTTTCGCTTCTGCTGTCCTGATGCCCCCCCCCCCCCCCCCCCCCCCCCCCCAGCTCTCAGCTGGTCTCCCTTCCTTCTGGCTCTCAGGTCACGTTCCCTGACTGTACCCCATGTTGGCCTGTCTTGGAGCCTTTCACTCACTGTGTTCTCTCCCCAGAAGGGCCCACCTCTTCAGTGCTCACCAACTAACTTCTGTGTCCCCATAACTCAAATCAAATGAAGTGTCCTGAAGACATCGTTCCCCATTTCCCTCCTAATCTAAATTAGCTCCCTGGTTCTTCTCCTGGCTTCCTGTTCTTTTCCTTCAAGGCAATGATTACAGTTTAATAACGACAGATGTGTGTGATTTGGGTATTTATTTCCTCTCTGCTTAGGTATTAGTCATGTTCTGTTTCCTAACTGGGGTTGTAGGTATATGGGTGTTTGTAGATGAACTTAGACATTTAAAAATACATTGAACACTCATATAGCCTTTAGGCCCCTGTTAGGCACTGTTCTATGCATTTCTCAAATACTAATTTATTTCATTGACATGAATTCATTTCACTTTTCAAATATTAGTGAAATGAATTAATTTCAATTTCCAAATGGTAATTTATTTCTTTGGATCCTCAAAACAGCCTTATGAAGTGAGTCCTTTATTATCCTATTTATAGATAAGAATACAGAGGTACAAAGGGCGCCTGGGTGGCTCCGACGGTGAGTGACCCGCTCTTGATTTTGGCTCAGGTCATGATCGCAGGGTCGTGGGATCGAGCCCCACATCGGACTCCAGGCTGGGATTGTCTCTCTCTCTCCCCCTACCCATCCTCCCTGCTTATGCTTTCTCTCTCTCTAAAACAAAAAAAATTTTAATCTAAGAATATAGAGGTACAGAGACACCATTCCCCTCAACCCCTTAAGAGGCTCGGAATCTTCCCCTTCACCTTCCACCTCTGATTGTCCGATGCAGGAGGAGACGGGGTAGTGGCGGATTTGGGGGGATAACTTCCGGTCTTGTGCGGAAGGAGAATGCGCACTTCCTCCGCCTCCCATTGGCCGGAACTCGGCCCTAGGAGCCTTCCCAGCCCAAAGCGAGGCTGGGAAAGGCAGTCTTCCTGTGTGTAGAGAGAGGAAACGGGTTTGGTGAGAAGGTGGCTTCCTGATCACCCGATTTCATGAGTGCCTACTAAGTGCCAGACACTTTATTCATGTTCTGCTGTTCGGTGCTGGAAATAAATAAATAAATAAACAAATAAATACTTTATTTAAAATAAAAATTTAAATGCGTAGTACTTTAACAAGTTTTTATTTTTTATATATTATTTATTTATTTAATTAATTTTTTAAATTTTTAAAATGTTTTTTAAATTTATTTTTGAGAGACAGAAAGAGAGTGTGAGCAGGGGAGGGGCAGAGAGAGAGGGAGACACAATCCGAAGCAGGCTCCAGGCTCTTAGCTGTCAGCACAGAGCCCAATGCCGGGCTGGAACCCCTGAAGCGTGAGATCATGACCTGAGCCGAAGTCGGATGCTTACCGGACTAAGCCACCCATTTAACAAGTTTTTAAATAAATCCATTTTGAAATAAATTACAGGAAAGTGATCACCCAGTGCGCATGCGCGGAGAGAGGGTATGGGGTACGGGACTGGGGGCGGCCCTGTCCCTCTGAGGGGCCAGTAGTCCTGGATGGCAGAGCTCGTTCCCAGATGAAGCAGATCCTGCCAGCTGGGTGAAATGCTAACTGCTCCCTGGCAGCCATTCTCCTCTTTGAGTATGAGAGTCTTCTCAGTTTTAGAGGGGCACATGGCTTCCCTGTTAGAGACTACATCTCCCAGTCTCCCCTGCAGCTAAGTGTGGCCATATGACCAAGTTCTGGCCAATGGGGTGTGAGCATTCAGGATGTGGGCCATTTCCGGCATGTCCTTCAAGGGAAAGCTTTTGCCTTCCGCGTTCTTTTCTCCGATTCTCCTCAAAACTCCAGGAGGAAGCCACAAGTGATGTGATTGGCAACGTTGTCCCCCTAGCCCTGGACCTAGGCTACCCTCTGGAAACTTACATGAGCACAAAATAAACCCTCATCTTAGAGCCGATGAAATTTTGAGCCTCTTTGTTACAGCATCATGGCTCGTGCGGGACTAATGCAGCATCAGCCCTCTCCTGCAGCACCTCTAGGGTGCTGATTCAGCCCCTCCATTCCTGTCACCTCCGTCCCTCTCGTGACTCTGATGTCCCAGACAAGAATGCACAAATCTTCCTAGAGTGTGTCCTGAGTAAACACCGGTACGTGAGAGACAGCAGTCAGATAGATGGGTTACGTCCAGACTTCATTTCTTCAAGATCTGAACGCTCTGGGCTTACCGCACTATTTCAATCACCAGCCTAGAGTCTAGGCTCACAGAAGTCTGATGTTTTTGTTTTACTGACATCCCTCTTCTTTTCTACAATTTTGCTTGGAGGAACCGCGTCTAACCCGCTTTTGGTCAACATGGAACAGCGTGGCAGGATTGAAGCCCCCCCCCCCACCTCCAGTGATGAATATGTGGCCCAAGATAGGTTATCAGAACATTTTCCCCTTCCTGGTTGGTCCAGGGAAGGACCTGTGACCCAAGATGAGTGGATGAGACAGTCCTTAGACTTTTGCTGCAATTATTGGGAAAGAGGTATTTTCTGTCTATCAGGGTTCCTACGTTGTGAGGACTTAAGTCAGGAATGCATGGGACCAGCTCACCACTATTTGTTGAGAGCTGGCCTGAGAGAGAGGCTAACACAAAGGAAATCTGAATTAGGAGACGGACAGAACCAGACTCCTGGTGACATCATCGAGCACCTGGATCCAACCATGCCTGAAGTTATACTGCCGTCGTGGTTTTTCAATTGTATGAGCCAAATGTCTTCTCTTTGTAAGTAAGTTATGGCAATTAAAGGTTTTCTTATGTGCAAACAAAAAAATGTTCTGGCTGCTGCAAAGATTTCACTCTGACCTCACCCAAGGGTGAGCCCAGTGTTTACTCCATTAGGCTGATCATCTCCCTCCCAGGTTTTTCCATCTATCAGAAAGGAATAAGAAAAGCCCCACTCAAGCCAACTTAAATAATAATGATAGTCACCATCTTATAGAACAGTAAGTTCAGAGTCAGGGCAGCTCCTGGATTGATTAATTCAGTGGCCGATGATGTCATCGATTTGGAGTCTTCCTGCCCTTTCTGCATCTTAACTTTGTCCTAAGGCCGCCTCTCTTCATGGTCTGAAGTCAGCTTCCAAAACTGCCGGTGTCATGTGCAGAAATGACAGGTCCCAGCAGCAGAAGAGACCATCTCTTAAACGTGTGTCTTACCTTTCAAGAAGAAGGAACCCTTTTCCTGGCTTTTCCTAACCCGAAATTTGTCATGTGATGTCTGGGTTTGGGGTCCTCCAGAAGTACCCTCGGAGGCACGGTTTGAGGGCAAGCAATTTGTCTGGGAAGTAAATCCGGGAAACACTGGCAGAGACGAGAAATGACAAGGGAAAAGGAGGGCAGCCAGTGCAAGGTGGAAATAAGCAGTCACTGCCAAGGGCAAGTGGGGTTCGGTCCCTCTGGGGTACGCTCTGTGGACGCATAGCTCTGAGATGTCGCACCCAAGTAGAGAGGAACCTGCGAATGCAGCCCCCAGATCCCATCTATGACCGACCTGTCCCACATGTGGATCAGGAGAACACCCCTCGGTAGTGAGCCGCAGGTACTCGAGAATGCACACACTTGCCCAGGGATCGGCAAACTCTGTAAAGGTCCAGCTAGAAGCATTTTTAGCTTTTCATATTGGATAGGCTCTTTTGCAGTTAGTCGACGCGGCCCTTCTAGCACAAAAGAGCAGCCCGAGAAGGTACGTAAGCAAATGGGCCTGGTTGTGCGCCAATAAACTTTTATTTGCCGAGACAGGCGTGGAGCCCTAACTTTGTCCCGCCCACGGGCTGGAACAGCCAGTCCTGAGCCGATGCGGCAGGATGCCGAAGGCTTCAGGGGACATGCCCCAACCAATCATCAGTGAAGGGAAGGGAGCGCCCGTCGGATTTGGGCCAATCAGAGCCCACCTTCTGAGCACCTGCCCACCCATCCTGGAAATGGATTGGCTGCCGCCTCTTCCTAGATTGTTGAGAGTGAGGCGTGTTCAAGGCCACGAGGAGACGTCAAGTGGCCACAGCGTGGAAGCCCGCAGAGCGAGCACTTGGCTGGGAGGTTTGATTTGGCTTTTTTGTCTGCATGGACGGTTGATGGCTGGAGCTGAACCTCAAACTCTCACGCTGACCTAGGCCCAGGCTTGGGTGTGGCCAAGTCCTGCTCAGGTGTGGCTGGGCAGCCACTGTGTCCCTGTGGATCCCCAAGGCACAGAGGAGCTGGAAAAGACGGGAGAGGAATTGGAGTGTGGTCTTCCGTCTCATTAGCTCAGGTCTGGGACTCCCAGTCGGAGCCTTCCAGATAAATTCTTTCTCTGAAAGCACATCTTCCGATACTCTGCAGTCATTAAGCAGAATGAGGCGGCCTGGATGTGCCCATTTGGGGAGGGTGTCCAAGCCGTATAATTAACTGGAGAAAAAGCGATTGTGGAACGGTGTGTCTGCAACAGTCCCCCGTTTGTGAAAGGCAAAGAGGATATTCGTGCAGATGCTGGAGCGTGAATAGGAAACGTCAGAGTGGATACACCGGGCAGGTCTTAGCGGGGCCATATTGAGGCCAAGGGTGGATCAGCACAGAGACTCAACTCAGCACGCTCTCCCCAAGACAGGGGCCGCATTCTTTCCATTTATCGCCTTTAGGAGAAAAGACATTCCACTCATTCTCCTACCCACTCATATTTTCTTGCTGTAGGGATGGGAAAGAAGTTAAAGAGGGAATTCCACAGTCTGGGTTTCCCCAAAGCAGACCCTGGGACAGGGATTTGGATGCAGGAAGTTTAATCTCCAAAGTGATTCCAAGAAACACAGGTGGGGGGGGGGGCAGGGCGTCAGGCAGGACAAAGAAGGCAGCCAGCACAAAGGGTGTGTGTCATTACGGTTCCCAATGTGACAAGTGGGATTCAGTTCTGCTGGAGACCTCCAGGGGCAGCAGAGAGCACATACTTCAGAGTCCTAGCCACAGAGAGGGAGGGAGCTGGGGTATTTATCCTCCAAAATTCTGTCTCTTGTTGATAAGAGTCACTTCTGGGAGTGTCCCCTCCCAGCACTTTGGGCCTGCAGTCCCCTTTCCCCTGGTTGCTTATATAAAAGCCTCAGGCAGAGAGATGCAGGGGTGTATGCACCAAGGGGAGGTAGAAATAGCACCAGCCACACTTGCTTTACTGTAATAGAAAGCAAGAGTTTAAAGTTGAGAAGATGCGATGGTTGGATTTTATGTCAACTTGGCTGGACCGTGATGCCCAGATATTTAGTCAAATATTATTTGGGACATTTCTGAGAAAGTCCTCTCTTTGGGTGAGATTAACATTTAAATCAGTGGCCTTGGAGGAAAGCAGATTACCCTCTATTATGTAGGCGGGCCTTATCCAATCAGTTGAAGGCCTTAAGGAAACAAAGACTGATGTTCCCTGAGCTAGGAGTTCTGCTGCAGACTGCCTTTGGATTCAAACTGCAACACTTCCCTGGGTCTCCTGCCTTCTGGGCCAAAATCTGCAGATTTCAGGCATTCCGTATGAGAAAATTCTCCTTTGTGAGTGACTCAGCTTAAGTTTAACACGAAGCAGTCAGTTTTGTAAATAAAGTAAAAACAGGGGCGCCTGGGTGGCTCAGTCAGTTAAGCGTCCGGCTTCAGCTCAGGTCATGATCTCACAGTTTGTGGGTTCACGCCCTGCATCGGGCTCTGTGCTGACAGCTAGCTCAGAGCCTCAAGCCTGTTTCAGAGTCTGTATCTCCCTCTCTCTGACTCTCCTGTGCCTGTGCTGTCTCTCTCTGTCTCTCAAAAATAAATTTAAAAACAGGAAAAAAAAATATATATATAAAGTAAAAATGGCATGAAGGGGAGCATCTCTGCCATGGCGCTTGGCAAGTCTGCATATCCCCAGCGACCACGCTGGCAAACGCTTGAACTGCAGTGAATCAGGGGCCTTCTGTTTTGTGGCTGTCATGGTGGGTTTTGTGTGTGTGTGTGTGTGTGTGTGTGTGTGTGTGGTGGTTTATTTTTTTTTTGAGTGTGGGATACGGGCCTCAGGGAGCTTCTCCTTTTGCTTCATGTAAGTAGCTGTCAGAATTTAAAAGTGGTTTATTGTGTTTTTACCAGGCCAGTCTGTCGGTCTGTGTGCTAGGCAAGGTGATGTGCAAAAGACGGAGGCAAGTGACTGAGCTTAAGGGGGCACGGGAGTGACAACCTGGCTGCTTTGCCCTCACCCCCTCTCCTCATCATTCTGACCTGCTTCTGTCGAGTGTGGGTCTAAATATTCCAGATCGAAGGGCGCCTGGGTGGCTGAGTGCATCAAGCATCTGATTTTGGCTCGAGTCATGAGCTCATGGTTCGTGAGTTTGAGTCCCACGTCTGGCTCTGTGCTGACAACGAGGAGCCTGCCTCGGATTCTCTGTCTCCCTCTCTCTCTGCCCCTCCCCCACCCCTCTCTCAAAAATAAATACACATTCAAAAATAATAGTAAACAAATACTCGGGGCTTAGTGGATTAAGTGTCCGACTTCGGCTCAGGTCATGATCTCACGGTTTGTGGTTCGAGCCCCGCGTCGGGCTCTGTGCTGACAGCTCAGAGCCTGGAGCCTGCTACCGATTCTGTGTCTCCCTCTCTCTCTGCCCCTCCCCCACTCACACTCTGTCTCTCTCAAAAATAAATAAACATTAAGAAGTAATAATAATAAAAGGATATAAGATGCTCCAACAGCGCCTGCCACCCATGTTAGGTTTTACTCCTGGGCTAACACTTTCCCCTGTTGGATCTCATCTCCTGGGGCAACGGCTGGTTCTCTGGCCAGGGCCCCCCCAGGCTGCCCGCGACCTGGAGACGCTGCCACCTCCCCCCTTCCCCGGCCCCCGGCTCCCACCTGCCCCTGTCCCAGCCTGGATTCCAGCGCCATCTCCTCCTCTCTCATTTGTCCCTCAGCCCCAGGGTGACCAGAAGCCCTGCCTCGTGGGACAGCTTTCTAGCACTTTCCCCTTTTTAAGAGATTGACTGCAATTTCTATAATAACATCACATTAGCTAGAAATTAATGTCCTCATTAAGACAGCAATTAGGCACATTAGCGCGGCAATAAAAGAGAAGCTTATGAAATAATTGCTGGTTCCAAAATGCCTTTAATTTAGTGTTTTATATTGCGCCGTGTTATTAATTTTTCCCCTCGGCAGAAGATAATAAGAGAAACATCTGAATTGTGGGAAGGTTTAAAATAAAAAAAAATTTTTTTTTTTAAGGAAAGCGATGTTGATGCCTACGGACAGATGCTCTTTCTTCGCCCCGAAGCCCCCAGCGGTTCCGGACCCCGTCAGAGGGCGGCGGGGACGGAGGTGGGCAGAGGGTCAGCCATCTTCGATCCCAGAGGCAGGGGGAGGGGTGCCCGGTAAACAAACACCTGCCTGTGTGATTTTTTCCCCAGTGGTTCCCATCTCCAGGATTCAAGTATTTTCAGCTGATGTTTCCTTGGCACTGAAGCAGCTCGGTCACCGGCACCAGAACGCCCCAGCCTGGCAGCGGAGGCAGAGGTACAAATGAGAAAATGCCCTGACAGACTGGCAATAACGCTATTTTGCAACCGGCAATGACATCGTGGATCTGGGACGCGCTCGTCCATGGATGGGGAACTCATGAGGGAAAAGGTGGGTGAGGAGTAAATTTCTGGAAGGTTCTTTTGCCCCCATCTGAAGCCCTGAGTCAACCTTAGCCTCCCTCAGCGTGGCCCAGCTGGAGAGGGGGCGGCTCTTGCGGGGAGCCGCGGAATGACCCAGTCCCCCTGAGCCTTCGTGCCCCAGATCTGGAATCTTCTCTAGCTGCCTCAGGTTGGACTCCCTCCAGAGGCGGACCCTAGATCTGAGAGCAAGGAGTTTGTTGGGGAAGTGGCTCCAGGAAGCACCAGGAGGGCAAAGGGAAGTGAGACAGGGAAGAGGGGGAGGCAGTTTCAGGTAGTGGTGAGTGCGGGGAGTAACGACCACTAAAATTAGAGGAAGGAGCTGATGAGGGGCCCGAGGGTGGCATGCCTGTCCAAGATGGAGGTGGCCTGTCAAAGGAGGAGATGTGTGAGCAGGGACATAATGAGGTGAGGGGAGGACCCCCGTGAAGGTCTGGGGGGAGAGGGCTCCAGGCAGGGGAGCCACGGGTGCAAAGGCCCTGCGGTGGGTACAAGCTTGGAGAGTGTGAGGATCGTCTGATGTTGCTAAATGGAAGTGAGAGAAGGAGCGAGAGGGGGATGTGGCTGGAGATCAGGAATGTTCCGAAAGAACGGGGAAGAATTTGCAAGGAAGGGAAGGAGATGGTAACCGAACCCGGGCCCGCAAGATTTGGGTCCAGTTCTTCCGTGAGGGAGGACCAGGTATGCTCGACGCACTTGTGCGCACATCAGTTACCTATAGCCCATTATGCCGTGTAACAAACAGCCCCTCAGTCCAGTGGCTTAGACAATCAGCCTTAATCAGTCTATGGATCAACTGGACATTTCTTCTGGCTGGGCTCATTCAGGAGTCTTTGCTCAGCTGTGGGTCTGGGGGACACTCTTCATTCACCCAGGTTGGGCTCTGTCACATGTTGGGGGCTCGGCCAGCCATAGGTTGGTCTCGGATGGCCTCGGCTGGGACCACAGGGCTCTCCTCAATACGCCTCGGCCGGCGAGCCCGGGCTTTAGTCAGGTGACAAATGCAGGGTTTCCAGTGAGCGGAAACGTGCAGTGTCGCCCAAGCCCCAGATTCAGAACCGCTCTGGTCAAAGCTGGGCACAGGACTAGCCCTCATTCAAGGGGTGCAGAAATAGGCTCCACCCCCGATGGCAGGAGCTACTCAGTGCCCAGGCACAGAGCGTAGATGGCGAGGGCATCCACTTGGGTGCATCTGGCAGTCAGTCTACACCAGCTGCATTACTTCTTCGAGACTTTTGATAATCACCCCCTGTCCCTCTCTGGCTCTCCCTAGGCATCCTACGGTCTTTGACTCTAGCTCCAGCCCCTCTAGAATCCTTCCTGCCCAGGTTCGCTCTCTTAAGGTCCCAAAGGATCTGTAGCTTGTGTTGTTCAGAACCTCAAATTCCTGGCAAAACTTGCTTTCCTCCTCTGCTTTGGGGCATGACTGGGACTGAAATTTGTTATTGAAATAATTGGCTCTTTTAATAGTGAACTAAGAGTTGGTGTCAGCTACAGCAGGGCAGAGGTTCATCCCTAGGGTGCCCCTGAGCAAAGGAGAAATGGGCACTCACAGCATGGCTTGAGCGCACTCTGTGCCCCCTTGTGCAGTGTCCAACCTGCCCAACCATACCAGCCTGCCCTGATGATGGGAGTGGAGAGGAAGAGAAAAGAGAAAAAGAAGGGGAAAGGGATTCCACTGGGATCCAGGGCACCCTTTAACCTTAGCACTCTGGTGAGATGAAGAACCTTCCTGAAATGGATGCGGAACCCAGTGGGGAGCCAGCCCAGCAAGCCAGGATGGGCACCCAGACAAGCAGCCTAATCCCTTGTGGACCAAGCCTAGACCAAGGGCCAGTGGGGGGAGGAGGACCAGAAGAAGGGGAAGGAAGAGGGTAGGAAGGTCCCAGTTCAACCTACTCCCCCACCCCCCATCTTGTATCCCCAGGAAATGAAGTGCAGCTGGGTTCTTGGTTTCCATAGTGACTGCCATGAAGAATTTGGGGGGGAAAACACCCCCGGGGCATGAAGAAGCAATTTGCTCTCAGCTCTAGGAGGCAGGGGGTGGAGGGAGGAGACAGGGATCAGAATCTCTTGGGGAGAAAAAGCTAAGAGAGCCCAGCCTGGGTAGGTGGTGTCGGGGAGCCTGGAACCTTCCATCCCCCTCCCCCTTCAGCCAGAGATCCAAAAGGAGAATGGATGGAGGCAACCCCAGCTCTGGTGTGCGTGCTTCCTAATCCAAGCCCTCACTTCCGGGGCCACCTGGGCAGCTGTGAGCTCCCCACCCCGGGGTCCCCACCCTGGGGTCCGTGGGGGCAGGGCTGTCCTATGGAGTTTCTCTTTTCTTTTTTTTTAATTTCCAATTCCACCTCAGGACAAGGTGCTGGCTTGGGCTTCGCACAGTCCTGACACCCCTCAAATTATCCCTCAAACTCAGGAAAGGGCCCAGCCACACTGCCCAGCCCCTCCCCCCTTCTCCTTGGCTACACACCGAAAGGCCTACACATCCTGGGGTGCAGGGAGGAGGGTGGATTTAAACCCCCAGAGGGAACCCGCAGCCTGGTTTTCCTCCCTCTAGCTTCTCTAAACCTCCAAGAAAGCAGAGAAGGCACAGTGTGGTGGCAGCTGCGTTTTTTTTTTTAATCTGTTAATAAAACCGCAAGTGAATCAAATCCGCTCGAAGGGAAAGGGTGGGGGGGGGTGCAGCGAGGCAGGGGCCATGGTGTTTGCAGAAGTTGGAAATTTAATAAGAAGGGAAAATAAAAATAGCCACTGTGCCGGAGACACAGGGAGAGGGTTGGGAGAAGCAGGTGGGTGTGGGATTCCAGGCTGGGTGGAGAGTGTGCAGAGACAGCCAGAGGGTCCCGGAGTCTGGAGAGCAAGGGAGGCACAGCCAGGGAGACAGGAGGGAGGGGGTTTGGGGCGCCGGCCAGAGTGGCCCAGTCCCCTGGCAGACTTTCCGCAGGGGTAAGCGGGCCGTAGAGGTTAGCAGTCTGAAAGCCTACGTGAGGAGGTCCAGCTCCTCGTTCCTTGGTCTTTGAGCTGGTCAGCATATGCGTCACACCTCCAGGGCTGCCATGAACAGTTGTGCGGGTTGCTCATGGCACAAGAATGTTAGAAAGAAGCCAGAGCAAGGGCTGATAGCATCTCTTCCCTGTTGCTGTGCTCTTCATCTGCCCAGAAGAAAGGGTGCCTTTTAAGGATCCACAGTAAAGGTTCAAACATTCAAATGTCCATCCCCAGTGGAATGGGTAAACAAATGTGGTCCATGCCTACACTGGAATATGATTCTGCAGTAAACAGGAGCCCTGATACCGACAAACGCTACAATGTGGATGAAACTCGAAAACCTTAAACCCAGTGAAAGATGCCAGACATCATAGATCATATGTTATATGATGCCATTTACATGAAACGTCCAGAATAAGTAAATCCATAGAGACAAAAAGCAGATGGGTGGGGGCCAGGGGCTGGGAGGAAAGGGAACATTGGGGAGTGACTTCATGCATACCGGTTTCCTTTTGTAGTGACGAGAATGTTCTGGAACGAGGTAGAAGTGGTGGCTGCACAACATTGCGAAGGTGCTAAATGTCACTGAAGTGTATATTTCAAAATGGTTGATTTTGTGTCAGTTGAATTTCACCTCAAGAAAGAAAGAAAGGGGCACCTGGGTGGCTCAGTCGGTTAAGCGACCAGCTTCAGCTCAGGTCATGATCTCATGGTTCATGGGTTCGAGCCCCACATCGGGCTCTGTGCTGACAGCTCAGAGCCTGGAGCCTGGCTCAGATTCTGTGTCTCCCTCTCTCTGCCCCTTTCCTGCTCATGCTCTGTCTCTCTCTATCTCAGAAATAAAATAAACATTAAAAAAAATTTTTTTAAAGAAAGAAACAGCATGAAAGGGGGGAGAGGGGGAGGGAGGGAGGAAGGAAGGAAGGAAGGAAGGAGGAACAGATCTACATAAAGACGACAGAAGATCACAGCTGGGTCCCTGCACAAGACTGATCATACCTCGTTTGCCCCTAGAAAGCCCAGGGTTGCTGACCGGCGGTCCAATCCCCCAGCACCCTTGGAGCTCATTCATTCATTCACTCAACAAGTGTTCACTGCGTGTTTATTTCATGCCGGGTGCTGTCCTGGGTGATAGATACGCCCTGCCCGGGGGCTGCCCCTCCAGTGAGGTGTTCCACAGACCCAGCAAACACAGCCTAGGGTACATCAGGGTGGTGGGCAGGCACCGTGAGCGGCTTTAACTGGGTGTCCTCACCGAGGAGGTGACTCGTGAACAAAGCTCTGAAGCAGGCAAAGAGGAGTCACGTGGTGTGTGGGGGAAGAGCATTCCAGGCAGAGGGAACAGTCAGTGCAAAGCACTGAGCCTTGTTAGCTGAAATGAGTAACGCTAATTGCGGGTTGCTCAGCTGTAGTTAAGGTTCTGCTAGAGGCTCCCCGCCCCCCGTTCTGACTTGGATGCGGCACCCCTGGACAATGGTGTAGGCATGATCCCCATAGCCACCCCCCCCAAGCAAAAGTCTTGGATTTCTATCAACAGTTGATGATCCCCAATGCACACCAGAGACCAGGCAACATAGTGGTAAATCCTAGACACTACTTATTTGCCAGATGCTACCGTATTCACTGATGTACTCCCCCCTGCCCCCGTGACATCGAAAATGCTATTATCTCTATTTTCCGGGTGGAGAAACTGAGGCACGGACCGATGAGGTGGCTCGGCCCAGTGAGCAGGAGGCAGCTGTGGATTTGGACCCAGGATGGTTTTCTGCATCCAGGTGAGCAACGATCTGGGAGTTTCTTCCGAGGCCGCACCTTAAAGGGTCTGGGGACCTCCAGGCCTGCTTTTGAGTGGCGCTGGCCCCGGGGGCTCGAGAATGGCAAAGGGTCCCTGGGTCCCAGGCGAGGGGGAGCCAGCATTGGCGGGTGATTGATGGTTTAATCGCTCCTGCTGTGACCCTGGCCCTTCAGCCCACTTGGCGCTGAGCGGGCGGTCCCTGGCGAGAGGCAGCGATGGGATAATTTGGTTACCACACAGAGGACGGAAATTCCAGAGCGAGACAGCGGGAGAGATGCGCAGACCAGGGGCAAAACGGGAGCCGGTTAGTCTGGGCTCTGATGGGAGGGAGGAGCTCTTTAGGGGGTCAGGGCCCAGGCGGCTCTCAGCCCCTCTCCAGCCTCATCTGACTTCCTGTCTTGAGAACAGAGAGGGCAAATGTCATGAGTGAGAGGCCGCAGGGCACAGCCAAGGCCCGAGAGGGGAGAGCAGCACGTGGTCTCCACCGGAACCGTCTGAGGGGACACAGGAGGGAGGCAGGGGGCTGGAGAGGAGGGGGGGGGTGCTCTAGGTACCAAAGTCAGAAGTCTCGCGACATCCTTGACTTGCTTCCTTTCTCTCTCTCTCTCTCTCTCTCTCTCTCTCTCTCTCTCTCTCTCTCTCTCTCCACTCACATCCAAACCTTGGACTTCTCCCCCACCCCCACGGCCCCACCTGGTCCATCCGAGCATCATCGCCACCCCACCTGCAGTGCGTCCCGCCAGGTCCTAGGCTCTAGGCTCGCCTTGAGGACTATTCCCGCCTCCGCCCCCAGGGGGCGCTGGTGAGCGCCCGAGCCCCGTTGTGTTCCTCCTCCGCTCAGAACTCCCACCTTGGCTGAGTTTCCTGTTGCCGCCATCACGAATTCCCACAAACGTAGCTGCGTAAACAGCTCACACGTGTCATCTCAGGTCCTGGAGGTCAGAGGTCTCGCTTAGGTGTCACTGGGGTAAGATGTGCGCAGACTGCGAGGCTCTGGGGAAGGAGCCCTTAGCTCCTTCGGGCGCTGGTAGAATTTAGTTCCTTGCGGTTGTGGGTGGAGGCCCCCTTGGGCTGTCATGGGCTTGTGGCCTCTCCCACCATCTTCAAAACCAGCCAGGAGAGTCCTTGTCGCATGGCGTCTCCCTGACCCCCTTTCTGCCTCTCCCTTCTGCCCTTAAGGATTTGTGTTACAGATTGGACCCACCCCGTACTCAGGATGCTCGCCCTGTGTGAGGACCCTTAACGTCATTCCATCTGCCAAGTCCCTTTTGCAATGTGAGGTCATATATTCACAAATTCTAGGGATTAGGACATAAACATCTTGGCGGGGGGGGGGGCTTCCATAGTGTCTACCGACTTCCTCACTCAGAGCAAAACCCAAGTCCTCCCTGAGGTCACAAGGCCCTGCCCACCCCCATCACCTCCCTGCCCTTGGCTCCCTGCTTCCTTCCCCTCTCACTGTTCTTCAGACTCCCTGGGCACATTGCTGCCTCAGGGCCTTTGCACAGGCTGTTTCCTCCACCTGGATTGTCTCCTCCCAGATATCTGCAAGCCTCCTCCCTCCCCGCCTCCAGGTCTCCCCTCACATGTCCCTTCCCCAGGAAGCCCTTCTCCGATACCCTCCTTTCCCCTCCCCCTGTACAACCACAGCAAATCTGTATTACTGCTCTATTTATTTGCATTCATTGGGCTGCACCAAGGATATTTACTCGTTTGTCTGGCTCTTTTTTTTTTAATTTTTTAATGTTTTATTTATTTTTGATACAGAGAGAGAGACAGAGCATGAGAGGGGGAGGGGCAGAGAGAGAAGGAGACACAGAACCGGAAGCAGGCTCCAGGCTCTGAGCTAGCTGTCAGTACAGAGCCTGACGCGGGGCTCAAGCCCACGAACGTGAGATCTGACCTGAGCCGAAGTCGGAGGCTTCACCAACTGAGCCACCCAGGCGCCCCTCGTTTGTCTGGCTCTTATCTGGCTCCCCCACCCAAACGTCAGCTCACCAGGGAGGTTCCTGGCTTCAGCTGTTCCCTGCTGACCCCACAGTGCCTCCCCACCCCTGGCACACAGCACTTGCTCAATAAGTGTTTGTTAATGAATGGAGGGCAGGCAGGGCCCCCTGGGTAAGCTCTAAGCTTCCTGACTCTCCCACACATCTCGCAGATGCCCTTGTGGTCACCTTAGGTCAGAAGGCAGGCTGGGCACGATTCGGAACAAGAATGTCCAGATCCAAGCTCGGATCGCAGTTTAGACTTAAGTACTCTCCTCCTCGTTCCCGGGGCCCCGAGTGGTGCAGGGGCCCATCCCTCCCTCCTTGCTTCCGAGCCTTTCCTGTCACACTTAAAGAAAACCAGAGCTGGACAAATGTTAAAGCGATGAAGATAAATTTTGTTTTTTAAAAAAGCTATGGCGATAGGGGGAAAGCTACCTCAGTGTAGTGGTTCTGATTTACAGCCGAGGAGCAGGGTAGGGGGGAGTGGATGGAAAATTACTAGGGGAAAACTTCGGGAGTAGGGGAGGTTTTATCTCCACGGACTCAGCAGGATTCTTACTAAAAGTGGATTCTCCACGGAAGGACACAGAGAAGCCCAAGGTCGGCGGCTGGACAACACTCAGGATCTGAGCTCGGGGAGGGAAGGGGAGTGTTGGGGGGTGTCAAGTGGTGGTTCCCCCAAAGGATGTGCGCCACGTCCTCACCCCTGGGATCTCTGACTGTGACCTTTTGGTAAAAGAGTCTTTGTAGATCTGATTAAGAACCCTTGGGGGGGGGGGTCGATAGAGCATGTGTCTCTTGGTCTCAGGGTTGTGAGTTTGAGGCCCATGTTGGGTGCAGAGGGCCTTTAAAAAACTTTAAAAAGTTATGAATTGTGGGATGAGACCATCCTGGATTGTGTGGGTGAGCCTAAGTCCAGGGACAGGGATCCCTGTAAGGGACAGAAATGAGAACACAGACACTGCAGGAGAAGACCTTGTGCAAACAGGCAGAGTTTAACATGCAGGGCGGCCACAAGCCCGAGTGGGGGTGGGGGTGGCAGGTGAAGGGGTGGGGCATGCCTGGGGTCCCTGGACCTGGAAGAAGCCTGGGAAGGTTCTGCCCTGGACCTTTCAGGGGCGGCTGGCCCAGACCACACCTGGATTTCACATGATGGCTTCCAGAGCTTGGAGGGGATAAATTCCTATTGTGTAGTTGAAGTTTGTGGTCCTTTGTTATGAGCGCCCCAGGACACCCAGTCAGACGGTCCTGGTGGGACTGGTTCTGCTATCAGCTGATGCCCTATACGCTTTCAGGGAACCCTCCCACCCCACCCCTGCTACTCCCTTAGGTCCTGCTCTCTGCTCAGCCTGACGCTCTCCCCCTTGAAACCAGTCATATGCTTGTGGTCGGAGTCTCAGCACCTCCTCCAGGAAGCCCTCCTGGAAATACCCTGTATTGTGATCTACCATTGCAGTCGCCCGCCCCTTTCCTCTGCCTCTCACAGGTCACGGGGTCCCCAAATTCCAGGGGACCCACAGCAGATTCTCAAGGACGTGCTGTCGACGTGCTTCCTTTCCTGGCTTGAAAGGGGGGCACCCTGCTCTGTCCCTTTTCTCTGGAGGGGGCGAGCACGCAGCTCACAGCACAGCCTCCTCCGAAGAACTCCTCCCCATCAAATCCTCTCCAAACCTGCCTTCCCCAAGCCCTTCAGAGCCCAGTCAAGCTGAGTCATGAAACCCGCTGTGAGCCGTTGACCTTGGAAATCTTCACTGTGGTCTGGCGCCTCTCACTGGCCACTGTGTCCACTTATTTGGGGCCTGAATGAAAACATCCATCTTAGCATCCCGTTACTCTATTAAGATCCAGCTCTCGGGGGTCACTGATGTTTCCCGGCTTGCCACCTTCGGGGCATGTGATGGGTGGCACTTCCGGGCTCCTCTGTGGTTGGCTAGAGCCATGTGATGAGGGCTGGCCAATCCGCTGCAAGCAGAAGTGATGACGTCATTGCCAGGTTGGCGTATTTAACTGCGGATGCGGGCCCCTCTGCTCCCTTTGCTGCAGTGACTAAGAATGTTCCAGATAGTTGCTCCCTTGTCAGCCTGGATCCTGCTCTGAGGATGATCCGAAGAGAGGCCCCAGGTAGTTCCAAAAGTCATGTAACCTGAGCCAGAAACAAACTGTTAAGTCACTGAGACGTTGGGGTTTCCCACCATGACCAGGTCTCGGTCGGTGTATCAATATTCTACGGCCGCTGTAACAAATGCCCACAAACTTTTTCCTTACGGCTCTGGAGGTCGGAAGTCTGAAATCCGTTTCACTGGACTGGAGGTAAGGAGTCAGCAGAACCCTGCTCCTTTGGGAGTCTGTAGGGAAGAGTCTGTTTTCTCGACTTTTCCAGCTGCGAGGGCGGCAGTGCCGTGTCCGTCGCCTCAGGGTCCCCGTCCTCCGTCTTCAAGCCAGCCTGTAGCGTCTTCTAACCTCCTCCTCCTGCTTCCATTTTATAAGGACACTCAGGATTGCATTTAGCCCCTCCCCCCCAGATAATCCAGGATGATCTCCTATTTCAAGAGCCTTAACTTAATCCCATCTATAAAATCTCTATTGCCACAGAAGGTCACATTCACAGGTCCCAGAGCGCAGGAACTAATATCTTTGGGGGGCCTTCATTCAGACTGCAACAGTGGGTCCACCTAGAAGCAAGGTTGCAAGGGCAAATCATTTACCTGGGAAGTGACCCCAGGAAGGAGAGCGAGGAAATGAGGGAGCCAGGAACGGACACTTTGTTGTGGTTCCTGCTGTGGGCAACTGAGGCTCAATCCCACAGGAGAATTCTGGGAGACACCGTAGAAATGTGCAGTAAAGGATTAACCTCACCCCCCCCCCCCAGAGGTCTAGTCTTTGTCCTCTGGCCCTGAGAGGTGACCTCTAAGCCCTGGAATGTCTTGCTTGGTTAGAGTGGCTTTCGTCACCTGGGACCTTGGGCCAGACAGGCTGTTCTATCAATATGATTGATGGCGGGCGCCTTTGGTCACACTAGGTACTAACGGTGTGATTTTGGGGGGGTGGGGGGGTCTTGGGCCACTGAGTGTCAGCCTGACCTCGGGAGGGGCTGGAGACTGAGGTCAGCCCCACGGATGGTCAGCCATGTCCGTGCGACACAGACCCAGTAAAAACTCCGGACACCACGGCTGGGGTGAGCCCCGGCCACACACCGCTGCTGGGAGAAGCTGGCGCCTGGGAGGGGACGGCTGGAAGCTCGCGCCTCGTGTCCCCTGCATCCTGCCCCACGCGCCTCTTCCCTTGGTTGATTTTATTCTGTACGCCTTCCCTGGGTAAACCGAAGCATTTCGCATGTGAGAGCTATCGGTGAGTCCTGGGGAGTATCGAAACTGGGGCGGTCTTAGGGACTCCGCGCTTGCTGAGGGTGTAGACACGAGGGCGGTCTTGGGGACTTGCACACCTTGCAAGAACACACCTCGGCGCTGGTCCAGCCAAGGCAGGAGGGATCTGGGGTGTTTATCCTCCGACCCTTGTCTTTCATTTGCC
>PISW01014685.1:0-20047 GCA_004023785.1 Mungos mungo | reverse complement strand
CCTCATCAAGATAAAAAGCTTCTGCACTGCAAAGGAAACAATCAAGAAAACTAATAGGCAACTGACAGAATGGGAAAAGATAGTTGCAAATGACATATCAGATAAAGGGCTAGTATCCAAAATCTACAAGGAACTCACCAAACTCCACACCCAAAAAACAAATAACCCAGTGAAGAAATGGGCAGAAGACATAAACAGATACTTCTCCAAAGAGGACATCCAGATGGCCTACAGGCACATGAAACGATGCTCAACATCACTCATCATCAGGGAAACACAAATCAAAACCACACTGAAATACCACCTCATGCCAGTCAGAGTGGCTAAAGTGAACAAATCAAGAGACTATAGATGCTGGCGAGGGTGTGGAGAGACGGGCACACTCCTACACTGTTGGTGGGAATGTAAACTGGTGCAGCTGCTCTGGAAAACAGTGTGGAGGTTCCTCAAAAAACTATCCATAGAACTCCCTTATGACCCAGCAATAGCACTGCTGGGGATTTACTAGAGGGATACAGAAGTGCTGATGCACAGGGGCACATGTACCACAATGTTCATAGCAGCAATGTCAACAATAGCCAAAACATGGAAAGAGCCTAAATGTCCATCACCTGATGAGTGGATCAAAAAGATGTGGTGTGTGTGTATATATATATATATATATATATATATATATATATATATATATATATATATATATATATACATACACACAATATATATGTATTATATATATATATATTGTGTATATATATACACACACAATGGAGTATTACATGGCAGTGAGAAAGAATGAAATCTGGCCATTTGTAGCAAAGTAGATGGACCTCAAGTGTGTCATGCTAAGCAAAATAAGTCAGACAGAGAAGGATTAGATACCATATGTTTGTATTCACAGGTCTAACAGGAGAAAAGGAGAAACCTAATGGAGGACCAGGGGGAGGGGAAGAGGGAAAGAGAGTTGGGGAGAGAGAAGGACGCAAAACCTGAGAGACTATTGAATACTGAAAACAAACTGAGGGTTGAAGGGGGAGAGGGTGGAAGAGGTGGTGGTGATGGAGGAGGGCACTTGTGGGGAAGAGCACTGGGTGTTATATGGAAACCAATATGACAAACTATTTTTAAAAATTTAAAAAATTTTTGATATTACAGTAGTTGTGGTCCTCCAAAGCTCTTCCCTACCCAACTAAATCATATTCTTTAGGATTTAATGAGTAGTGGGAGTGGGGAGAAGACAAAGATTAGGACACAATGTCTAAGAAGGCTCCTTAGGCCCTAATAGTAGAAAAAAAGGTTGAGAAACAGTCCAAATCAAGATGAACCCAACCCTGGCTATCAACTATAGGAATATGAATACTAGAGAATCCCCAATAACCACATAACTATCTGCTTGATGCCCATCTACTCCTACAGCCCCACTAGTTCTAAGGCATCTCCAAGGATGACCCAGTTGACCACTCAGAAAATATATAAAAATCACACTAGTGCATTTAGGTCATTTGTGAACTCCTTAGGAGGAGTATTTAACCACAAACGAAAAGGTGGCATGGCAAATTACTTTAAATTCCACTTAGTCTCTAAGAGAAAATGAAATTACTGGTATGAAATTTGGGAAGAAGGGAAACGGGGAAGGAAAAATAATGGGTGTTGCAGTATCTCTTTAAAAAAATAGGTAATACTGAACATAAAGTTTTGTTAGCCATGATCCACACTCAAGAATTTCACATTCATAAATAAAGATGAATACTCCAGGTATGGAGGTAGCAATAGCTAGCTTCAATTTAAAATAAATTTCACTTATTTTACTCTTGATTCTGAAAAACTAGTATACCATATGTCCCTGATTTTCCACAACAATCCCAATTTCATGTAACTGTATTCTTACTCCAGCTCCCCAAAAATTATTCTTTAAGTACAAAACTATGATCTCATTAAGATTTTCCATACAAACAAATAAATACCAGAAAATCCACTGTTACACACTAAATGCTTGGGGACAGAGGAGACTCGGGAAAGCCTATCATTCTACTCATATTTAAAAGCAACATACTTGTAACTTTAGGATTCTAGTAAATGAAGAAAAGTTAGAAGACCAAAAAAATGTATTTTGACCAAACCATATTTATTTCAGGATTTCTTAATTCTTTAGTACTTGCATTTGTTTCTGTAGGCTTTTTTTTGATCAAACAAAATTATCTTATATTTAACACCACAGCACTTAGCTCTTACGTTTCATCTAGCTACAAAGCACTGTGTTTGAAGAACAAGTGCTTTACTAACTGGGCAGGTCATCAAGTTACATGTGTATGTTGCACAAGAATATTCAGTCCAGAAACAAGGTAATAAAAATTAAATACATCATCATACTCAGAGTATGTATCAAAAATTAAAAAGAATAAACATAGGAAGTAGTAAAATCTCCTAACCAAGAAGAATCAATATGGTCACCCTCATTAGTTTCATAAAATTAAGACAAAGGGCAGGGTAGGTTATTTTAGAAAAGGAACACCTGAAGATGCAATGCACTTCACTCTGGGAGATGAGAGTTGATCTTCTATTTTCTCAGGGACATCATCAAGTTGTTGCCAGCCAAGGCCATATGGAAGTGCATCTCCTTCTGGAATATTATATGAGGTGTGAGGAAGAATTCAAGACAAAATGCCAGAAGGGGTTGATCTAGGAAACATAATCATCTTGTAAAAATGCCTTCAAACACTACCCAAAAATATTCAAAGATCTTCAACCACCCTACCCTCAACCTTTCTCCTTTTTTAGACACATGGTATTTCAAAAAAAAAAAAAAAAAACAAAGAGAATTAAAGTTGTAAATGGGGATGCATCAAAGAGCCCACAACCCACTTTAAAACTCTTGAATATGCAAGCCACAGAAAGGGAACTAACAGAGTATATATACACTCTGGGAAGCTCAATACAAACAGCACATCCTAGGGGAAAAAAATTCAAGGTAGACTACAGCCATTCCCATTTCCCCCAATTTTCTTTTTCAATTTTCAAGCAAATATAGTTTGCTTTTTGCTCACAAACTAAAAGAGGCAGGGAGGAACAGACACTGGCCTCAAGAGTAGGGAGACAGGTAACCTGACCTCTTAATGTCCCTTGCCAACTACTAGAGCTCATTCTTAAGACTATCTAGAATTTAAAAAGCCCCCCTTTGTATATGGCACTGTAATGAAATAACAGTAATGATAACAATAATAATGTCTTATACCTAGTGCCTTACACCTTACTTAAAGTGCTTTAATGGCTGTAATGGATTGAAGCATCCCTATGAGATCAAAGTCAGATATTATCATTTCCAGTCTACATAATAGAAAATCAAGGAAGAAAGGTTAAGTAACTTGACCACGCCTCACTCGTCAATATAGTGTTCTGATAACAGTTAAAGGGCTGCTAGTCCCTTTGCTGCTTCACTGGCTGCTCAGCTCAACCTGTAGTCTAACCCAAAACAGCTCTCTGGCCAGGGGGCTATGATGATACTGGCCTGAGAAAAGAGATCTGTCTAAACTTGGTGTCAATGAGGTCCAAAGGGCTCCAGAAAAATCTGTGAGTAGACAAAATCATTTTTGTATAAATCAAGTTTCTTCTCCTTAATTTTTTAAGGTCCAAATTTTTTAAATTTAAAAATTAAATAAATAGATCCATGTCACCCACTCAAATATTACAATGCAGAATCACCTTGATAACTTCGTAATAACAGAGAACAAAACACACAGAATGAAGAGAACAGAAAGGAGATACCTGTCACCAGGGTCTTTTCCAACTAGTGGTGAGTTGGAGAAAATTGCAGGGCCTGTTACTTCCAGATGGTAAAATCTAACCTTCCTAGTTCCCATTAAATCTGTTAAAGATGAACACAACACACCCAGCTAAAGAATGCTCAAGTATCGTGTCACAAGGCAGCAACATTTTTAACTATTACAAGGCCCACAGTTTGAAAACTGCAATGCTGTACATGCATTTAGTCATGTTAATGTTTACATACATCATGTCCTCCTTCTACAAAAACTAATCACTCCTCACTGGAAGACTTTACCAAGAGAAAAAAAAATAACCTATTCCTAACATGAAATCTCTTACTTACTTATCTGGGTTACCAAGTATGTGATCAGAATCAAAGAAAGGGCTAGGATTAATTCCTAATAAAACTTAATCTTGCTCTCCCACCCACACAAAAGTAATTGTTTAGAAACCTTCTATATTTTGGCTCCAAACCCATTCTTGGGGTGTGTAGCTCACTCACTGCCAGTAATTGCTTCCATCCAATACTGTGCTTTAAAACATGTTTGCATACTTACGATGATATGTTACATTTATATTACATTTAAGACTCCAAATTGGCTTACAGGTTTTATTTTCTGTACTAAGAAAGAGACTCTGCATGGTGTCTCAAAGTGACCACCAGAAAAGTGGTTTCATTTTTTATTCTCAACTCTCTCTCTGGGTCTCTGAATGTTTAGCCCCCTGAACTTTTTTGAAACAACACTCATTCATCTGGGAAGAAAATCAACCTAAAAATCTGTGACAAGAGACCATGAGTATATCCCTGTCATGTGCCCAAATTAATATTACTCAGGTGAGTATGCAATAAATTCTACTGGCTAATAATCATTTCACTTAGGACAATTTCATCTGACTCAATAACAAAAATAGAAAACTTCTATAATAATTGTGGTTCATTATTTTCTTCCTTAACATTACTAATAAAACACTTTTAACCCATCTATTTTATTAATATAGATTATATACTTTGGTATGATTTTATTTATCGATATATATTTTTAATAAAAAACATTCTCTTCTGCATCAAAAATAAAATTTTAAGACTTAGTAATAACTAACTTTCATAAATTTAATTTGTTCTTCATAGCTCAGTGATTTCAGAAATAGTTAATTTTCACTGTCCCATTCCACAAATAAGCTTGTGGTCAATGAAGGACTCAAAGTTCCCCCCAGAATGGAAAGAGAGAACAAGAAGAGGAGGGGGCCAGGGGGAGAGAGAGAGGGAGGGACTAGTTCTCTTCAGGAAGCATATAAAACTTAGTGTTAGCATATATGCTGGGGTTTCTGAAGGCAATATTTTTTTTATCTTGTTTCTTAGTACAGGCAAAGATAGCAACTGTTTGGAGTCAAAGGAAGAGATGACTAAGTTTTGTATTCTTCAAGCAATACCCCACACAAACACATCGAAAGCATGCTATTCCAGACTGCTTTGGGGGATTTTTGTCCCTGATACAGTGAACACACATGTACATACACACAAAAGAACCACAATAAACAGAAAAAAATCTTATTAGGTAAGAGCTTTAAATAAAGATGATTTTCTAATATCACAATGTGATGTTGTAAATTAAAAATGTGATTGAATTTGATTCTGATTATGGCCCCTACAATTTTGTAATTTGTTTAAAAAATACATATGAAATTTTAGATCTATTCTTGAGCAGTAAAAACCCACTTCTAGAGCAAAGGTATAAAAGCTAAATTTTGTTTCAATACATACAAAATAATATCACTCAACATTATTAAAACTGTTCATAAGTTATTGTTAATATTTTAGTAAAAAGAAACAAACCTAGTTGCTTTACAAAAGAAACTGATTTTAGAAAAGCTAAAATACGCTGAGGTATTGAAAGTTGGGGTACCCAGGGTGCCTGGGAAGCTCAGTCAATTAAGCAGCTGACTTCGGCTCAGGTCACGATCTCACAGTTCATGGGTTTGAGCCCCATGTCAGGCTCTGTGCTGACAGCTCAGGCCTAAAGCCTGCTTTGGATTCTGTGTGTGTCTCTCTCTCTGTCCCTCTCCTACGTGCTCTGTCTCTCTCAAAAAAATTAACATTAAAATTTTTTTTAAAAAAAGAAAGTTGGGGTGCCTAATTGGCTCAGTCAGTAGAACATGTGACTTGATCTTGGGGTTTTAAGTTCAAGCCCCATGCTGGGTGTAGAGATTACTTAAAAATAAAATCTTTAAAAAAAAAAAGAAAGAAAGAAATGCACAGAGTCACAGAAACACCACCTGGCCCCCTCCAAAACTTCACATTTAAACAAACACCAAAACTCTTCTGGTAAAAGTAACAGGTTTTTTTCCGTGGGCTATAATCATTCACGGACGATGCCTTAATTAAAGCTGGGCAATGAAACTGTGTATTAAGCTGAGTGTGTCAAGTCAAAAAACTTGCTTCTTAGCATAACAGAGCATACTCATAATTTCTTAATGTGTCCTGTTAGGTCTACATATTAGCAGAGATGTAAACAATATCACTTTTCAACCTTAACTGTAAATTTTTCCATTTTTAGTGCTTTCTGTCCCAACTTTAATGTTCTTTTAATGTAGTTTCTCCTGTGTGATATATCATATTTATCTCTGTAGCCATCCATCACGATTTTCTTTAATTGAGGTTAATTTCTTTCAACTTGGGGGAAGGTGGGAGGAAGGAGGGAATCCTCATTCTACAGCACTTCGCACAGAGGGCATTCACAGCTGCTGATTTTTTAAATCACAAAGCCCAATTTTCAGGATGCTTAAATTCCTCAAATCCACCCTACTGCCCTCCAATCTGGACCTAAATCAACAATCTACTGGGATGGGAACCCAGTTCCCACCCTGAACCACTTAATGAAAAATTTCTATCTAACTAAAATCCCTCCAGCTGCAACCTAAGTCCTTTTGTTTGTTTTCACTCAAATGGCTAACAGCTGGCACCACCTTCCATGTAAAATTATTTCATGTGTTTGGAAACCTTGATTAACTCATACCTTGGTCTTCACTTTTCCAGGCCGCAAAAATCAGTTCATTTCTCAAATCTTTTAAACATTTTCTACTTTTAACTCTGGACTCCATAGTCATATTAGAATCTAGAATAATTAAGTGACCAGAATATGTGAAATACATTGTGAAGGTTGAGAAAAGGGATTGTTCTTCTCATCTTAGAGCTTAGTGTAGGACCTTTAGGAAGGGCTCTGGCGGAAGGCTGGCTGGAAGAACCCTCCCACAAACCATAGGTGGCAAAAACAACCCCCTCACTCAGTTTTATGGAGTGGACCAAAAAGAGGTAAAGCGACTACCTAAGTCTAAATGTAGAGCCTGACAATTTTTAAAGCCACAATTAAAAAGAGATAAAAGCTGAGCAAAAGGTTTTATTTTGACATGCTAATGAATATTTGGATGTCTTGCACTTGTACAGCACAGTCTACCAATCATCTCTTAAGGATATGCATATGACACTTCATTCCCTGAGAAGAGGCTGGGCTGGTCCTGGGAATGAAGAGGAAAGGAATCCACTACCAAAGTTAGCCCCAAATGCTGAATGGTGAATTCTCCCCACATTACAGATTCTATCTCAAGCATTTATTAAGTGCCTGACATTCAATAGGCATGCAGTGAATAGTAGCTGACCTGAAACTGAAAGTGGGGCAGTAGGAACTTTCTTGGTTTGGGCAGTCCTCTATGATGGGTTGAGGGTAGACAGCACAGCAATACACAAAGAAGCAAGAAGATGGGCTTTAAGGATGGTCCATCAAAGAGATATGGAAGCCAAAAGGAGAGAAGACCCCAATCAAGCTAATGAAGTAGTCCAGGGAGGATTTATTCATAGAGCTGAGATTTTCTAATCAATGCTGAGGATAGGGAGAGCTGCCGAGAGTCAGTCTATGGGGTTGAGGGATCTCAGAAGCCAAAAGAGACACGGGGGAAGAAAGTATGAGAGCACAACATGCTCTGCCAGGAAGTTCAGATATTATCAATATATTGTACAAAATTTGCTGTTTTATTTTTTTGGTATTAACGAAGTTTTCAAACATATACAAACATAAATAGTATATGCAGCCTCCTGTTAGTCACACCACCAGCTTCAACAGTTATCAGGACATGGTCAGTCTTGTTTCACCTAGACTCTCCCTAATCTTAAACCTCCTCTTCACCACTGGATAATTTAAAAATCCCTAAGTCTCATTTCACTAGTAAATACTTAATTAGCTATCAAAGGCATTTAAGATCTGACATGATCAGATCTATGTTTTAGAAGGATTACTGGTTCAGGGAAAGAGGTGACAAGACCAGTTATGTGATTAGATAAGGAAGTCCAGAACAGCTTACACCCAAATAGCGGCAGAAACAAGGGAATCTTCTCCTAAGGAGATCTTCCTACCCCGAAGACGGTGACTGATAGGGAGCTGGGAGAGTGTCTGAAAGGAACGGAGTCTGGATGAGGACAATGCAGATAGGTAAGAATAGAAAAAAAGAGTTGAGAGATGCATGTAGTGTTCGGTTCAATAGGGCAACTGAACATGAAGAGACAAAACGTTAGAGATAAAAAAGATGAGCTGTTTCAGGGAAGAAAAAGAGAAAATCCAATTTACTTCAATATTTGAAAAAATATTTGTGCCTGGCATCGGTACCAGTGAGACAAAGAAGTGGCTCCTACCCTCAGAGAACTGCCATTCTAACTAGAGAAACAGGCAGATTGCCTACATAAGCAAAAATAAATGTAATATTGGGCTTAGTGTTTTAAAAGAATACTTATCAAAAAAAGGGGTATGACTTAAAGCCAGTGAAGACTGAGCTAGGATCTAAAGGAGGATTAAATTTAAACTGGGTTCAGAAATTAGAGAAAGGTAAAAAGAAAAAATCAGTTAAAGGTACTAGGCAAAGGGAGGGAACTAAGAAATGGGGGCACAGACAGAGGAGAGAATGGGAAAGAGAAAGCTGAGAAGCAGGCAGAGGGCAGAACTCTGAACGATGTTAGAGGATTTAGGTAAAAAAGGCAACACCAAAGAAAGCAAGGGGCTTTCTTTGAGAATTACCAATTGGATCCTGAAAACATCTAGCATCTATACAGACCATGGCTTAAACTTGAAATCACTTTAACATCTATGTATGGTTTAAACATGCAGGGCACAATTATGAAATTTTGTAACTTTCCATTGCAGTGTCTTGTGGTGTCCGTAGGACCACAAGCTTTTTAAGCCCTTGTAGGGACTATGTCTGTCCATGTCACTGCTGTGCTGGAAGTTCTAATACAGTGCCTGACCTAAAGAAGATGACCAATAAATAACATGTGCTTTCAGAGACATTACCTCATTATCTATTTACGACAACAGGTTAAATACAAGGGATCACCACCCCCGTTTGTTTTGGAGACAGGGAAAATGCAGCTCTAACAGTCACCTGGCTAGGAGAAGACTGGCCCCAAAGCACTGGGAAGAAGTCACTCTACAGGCATGAGACCCAAGGGAAGGGGGAGCAGAGCTCAAGGAAGCCACACAGCTTAGGATGTGTTGTCAGTAACAATAACCAATATGAGCTTGAGAGTAAGATCAGGCTTCAATCTAAAAATTCCAGGCTGCCCCTTACTAGTGACACGGTTTCCTCACCTGCAAAAGGGAGAAAAGCAGTCTCCATTTCACCAGCTTAATGTGAAGACTCAACAGGGATGCATGTAAATCATTGAGCAGGATGCCTGGCACGAAGTAAGCCCTCAATTATCAGCAAGATCTGCCACCTCTTACTATGTTAATGTGGATGGAGGTTCTCTGCCATTGAAGGTTGTCTGAGATCCTGAGAAAACTCTGGTGCTGGGAAGTGCTCCAGATTCCAAGAAGTGCTCTAGGATAAATCCCTGTTCTGAGTCTGGAACCTTGGGAAGGAGAAAGCTGGAAAGAGGGACTGCAGGTGTTGTACACATGCAGCCCTAAAGTTTACTCAGTGAATTACTTGGCCTCCAATAAATATTAGACCCAACGTTATGACTAGAAACAGAAAGCTCATTCCTTCCTGAAGCACTTCAACAGCAGGGCACTTGACACAGTACTGTGTCAAACCTAGAAGGTGAGCTCCAGATCTCAGAATGTGACAGACTGGTTATCCAGAGATATGGGAGAATGGACTGGGGACGCCCATCCACTGTCACTTAAAGATCAGGGCCAATCCTCAATCTCCCCAGAGATGGGCTAGTTGCGCTCTTCTGTTTAAGTAAAACAGAGATGGTGGGAATAAGAAATCTCTCCCTAAAGCTCATCTACTCTTGAAAATAGACACTTTCTTTCTTCATGAAACATGGTCAGAAAGTATTTCCAAATCTTAAGTACTAAATGACATCGACATCTCTAAATTAACTTGGTCTATGGCTTAAGAACTCAAAAGACAGGCACTTGGAGGAAAAGAGCCAAAACTGAAATGATTCACATGAACACTGAACAACTGTCTCCAAATTAGGAGCTCACCCACAGTAACTGTGACAACCAATCTCCCAGGGGCTGATTCACTTAAAAAGCCCTGTATCCCTCCCCCAATTCACACAATAATTTTTTTCTGAGCAAGGTGACCTAATCTGGAGTGGAATGTGCTGTATCTGTCCTGAGGCCAAGAGGTGGCACTTTCACAGGAGTGAAAAAAGTTATCAGTCTGGTGAGACTGATGGGCTTATATCCCTCTATACTTAAAATATGGTTTTCAACACAAGCTACTTCAGAATTAATAAATCTTTCAACACACTGTGTAGGAAAACGTGCTCCCAGGTATCTGAGATCAAAACCAAACTCTTAATATCAGCTATTCTGGAAGTTTGTTAAGTACTGTTATACAGCACCCAAGGTTTAGGTTTAAGATGTGTGTTCATTCTCATCCAAGAGACAGCTACAAGTATAGGCAGAATATGTGTCACAGTTGGCTTGCCTTGCGTATCCTGCATGAATAGTCAGCAAAAAAGATAAGACGTTTACAGATTTTAAAGGCCCACCAACAGCAATACATGAACTATAATGACAAGACAAAGGCTTACTCCAAAGGACATTCAACTTGATAAAGGTGTCACTATTCATCGTTACATCCCTAGTGTGTATATTTTTCTCATGGAAGAATGTATTTAACACTTGATCCAATTTTCCCTTGAAATGAATCTTTTGCTAAATGACAGATAAACACCTCAGAATTTTAAGACTAATTTTATTACCCTCAGTACCCCAATCCTCTATACAGAAGCAACATTTCCAACATGAAAATATTTTAGCCAGCACAGTCTTAAGTTAAAGTAGTATCTTTGCCATTGTTTGGGGGGGAGGGAGGCTGGCAAGAAGGTGGGGACTAGAAATGGAAAAAGAATTTTTAAATCCCTGTTGTATTATCTCCCAGGTGTAAGTGAATAATAACTAATATGTCTGCAGCCTCTGCCTTAATCTTAAAACAAATGATGGTATTCAAATATAATATTTCACACATGCAGACTGATAACAGATTTTTCCTTTCTTTATTTCTTGAAGATTCTGTGAATGACACAATACAAAGTACAATGTATTTAATGAAAGGTTTCTAGGCTGATTTCCCTACAGATTATTTTCTTTCTTTTCTCTGGAACCCACACACTGGGTATACTGCAGGGACCAAGGGTATATATAAAAATAAACTATAAGCCAGTATCAGAGCTGATACCCTTCTCCTACAGGGGCAAGTGAATTATTAGATCTGTGTCATGAGTGTTTTTTTTTAATATGCCATTGTTCCCACTTGAGCACATTAAATTTTCCATATCCACTTTTAAACCAATATAACCTTTTTTTCCATGTTCATAATGTTCATGCTGTACATTAACAGGCAGAAAATCCAATAGCTTAAGTCTTCATATAGTAGTTATATGTAAAGCTTGGTGGATGAAAACCTTTTGCATTTTCCCCTTTTTTGAACAGATACTATACCAGAGTTGGCTAAAACCCTAGGAAAAAAAATTACGCCTCATGGGAAACTGTACTAATATTTTTTTTCTTTTATGATTGATCACAAACCCATTTTGAACATTACACATTTTTTTTAAGTTTATTATAACTCTGGTTCAACATCTTCTAGCCCAACAAATTGAAGGTGCTGGAATCTTTTGGTCTGGAAGATGTGTTTGCCAATTATTTTTGCACTAGTGCACATAAACAGGGAAGACTGGATCTTAGGTATGAGTTATACATTCCTGTACAAAATAATTGTATATTCTATGAAGACTGATTCTTTTTCTGGAGAAATATACAACAACACAAGGGAAATCTTGTACTAGCAGCATAACTGAAGTGGCAAGATACAATATTAGAAAAACAGAGCTACTTTCATTACTGTGATGCTGTGTGTCAGAATGTCTCTCCTTAATGAACCTGTTTGCAATAAGACTCCGGGTGCAAAGAGGCTATTTAGAGAGTCTATTGTGTCTATAGCGAGTCCTTCAAATATCTTCCTACCATTAGACATGCCGCATTGACCAATTCTGTCCTGATTGCTGTTCTTTTTACTATCAAGGGACATTCTTGCCCAGACAGACAGATGGATCAGACACTGCAGTTCATAAAATGTTTACACTGTACACACACACACACACACACACACACACACACACACACACACACACTAGCTATAAGCTCCAGATCCCACAGTGAATCGAATATGGCAGTGTCATATGAAGGCTTATGACTTTCCAATATCAATGAAAGGATTTAAGTTAAACTTTGCTTGTCCTTCTGCCTGTCACTCTCAACAAAAAGCCTTTTTTTCCTCTCTCTTTAGTATATGCCCATGCCCATTGCTCACATGGGAACACTTCAGGCAAATGTTTTCTGGGTCATAAGATTTCCTACTCTACTGAAATTTTCTCCTAATTTATGACAAGAAAAGAAGACTACACATGTCATGCCATCAAAAAAGGGGGTGAGTTGGGGGTAAGAGAGAGCAAAACAACAATAATAAAGAATAGTCAAAAGGACTTTCTTAAAAGATTTAAAATGCCAACTTACAGTGACAGAAAGCAAGAGATTTGTCTCTACCATGTAACTGAAGCATTCCGGCTCACGCAGTGGCCCTCTAACCAAGTGTAAATAGGAGAGACTGAGGTGTTTAAAAGAAACTTCCTGTTCACCTTACTCTACTACGTTCTCATCAGCTGCCAGGCTTTGCTATAGCTTCACCTTTCACAGACCTACATGCTAAGTGATTCTCTACAAAAGCCCTTTCCTCTTCTGCTTTTTCCAATAGTGCACCCTTTCCACTGAAATATAAAATAGCATGCCTGCTAGCCACCCGCAAAAGGCTTTACACATCTCCCCGATCTCAGTTGTCAAGCAGAAAGAACTTCAAACCCAAAGGTCCAAATTGCCAGTACACTAATAAATTTAATAACTACTAGTTATATCTATCTGATAAGGAACCAGAGAATTGCACACTGAACTGTACCTGGAGCCAATGAATCAAATGCATCCAAAGACAGTTATAATTCCCATTATTTTTAAATTTCTCTCTCCCTCCTCCTTTCTTCCAGGCTCAACCTGATATTCTAGCAGACCTGACAAATGAACCATCAGCTGTCCTGTAGCTCTGATGTCCAAAGTCATTTGGAATACCTATTATTTCAAGGTATTTCTTTATCCAAGTTCTAAATCCTCATCATAAAACCTTCAAATAATGCCTCTATCTAAACTATTTTGAACATTTACTGATAACACATAAGCATTTTTTAATTGAGATATTTGACATTTTGAGCCTTTTTAAACACATTGAGGATCTGCCTGCAGATTTTAGAAAGTGCAGAGACAGGAAAGACCTAGTAGCAATCATTTTTTTCTTCAAGGAAACTAAGGTTGTAAATGTAAGAGATTTTAAAAAATTTGTCTTGGACCAAACAACCTAAGACCCTGAACTAGTACACCAAACACTGTGTCTACTGGTCTAGCTCATGCCAGGCTGTAGCCCTATATCCAATAACCTTTCTGTATTTTATTAATAAAGGGTTTTGGTGTTTTTTAAAATAGCAACATCTCTACAAAATATGCTCAGTTATATCTGTCATATCCACTTGTGTAAAGAGAAAAAGAGTGTGAACAAGTATAGAGTACAAACAATAGAAGAATGACTTCTATATTCCTTAAGAACAGTTATTCTCAAAGTACGGTCTCAAAACCAGCAGCAGCAGCATCACCTGGGAACTTGTCGGAAATGCAAATTCTCAGGCCCTCTCCAAAACTGACAGAATCAAGGGGAGTGTGGGTGGCTCAGTCAGTTAATCATCTGACTCTTGATTTCAATTCAGGTCATGATCTCACAGTTCATGGAGTTGGGCTGTATGCTAATAGTGTGGAGCCTGCTTGGGATTCTCGGTCTCCCAGCTCCTGCTTCCCGCCCCCATCTCTCGACCCTTTCTTCATTTGCACACAGACACACATGCTCACTCCCTCAAAATAAATAAGATTCTTTAAAAAAAAAATCAGCAGAATCAAAAAAATATAGAAGTAGGGCCCAGAGGCTATGACTAAACAAGACCTCCACGTGATTCAGATGCATGCTCAAGTTTAATAGCAATAGCTTTAGGATATACACTATGATTTACGGAGCTTCATATTAAAAATATTTAAAATGGTTAACGCTCCTTAAGGACATATCAACTGGCTAGGAGCAAAACCTAGACTCACAAAGAGGTCTATTTTTTTAAATATTTATTTTGAGAGAGAGACAGAGACAGAGATAGAGAGTGAGAGAGAGAGAGAACGCAAGTAGGGGAGGGACAGAGACAGAGAAGGAGAGAAAAAACCCAAAGCAGGCTCCATGCCATTAGCACAGAGCCTCATGTGGGGCTCAATCTCACAAACTGTGAGATCATGACTTGCATCAAAATCAAGAGTCAAATCACTTAACTGAGTGAGCCACCCAGACATCCCCATTTCTTTTATTTGGGGACAGGCAAGTACTCTCTTTTAGAATAATTAACAAAATTAAATATTTAAATAATCTCAAATTTAGGGTGAAGTAATAGAAAACAAAATGGAAAAAAGTAATGAGTTTAATCATAAGAATCAATGGTGAAATGCAAAGACAGGTTAAACAATATGAAGGTATGATTATTTGAAAATTAAAGATCAGAGGGTCACCTGGGTGTCTCAATCCATTAAACATCCAACTCTTGGGTTTCAGATCAGGTTATGATTGCCTGGATGGTGAGTTTGAGCCCTATATCAAGCTCTGCACTATGCAGAGTCTGCTTGGGATTCTCTCTCTAGCCCTATCCTGCTTGTGTGCTCCCTCCTCTCTCAAAATAAATAAATAAACTTAAAAAAAAAAAAAAAGAAAGGGACAGCTGGGTGGCTCAGTCAGTTCAGCATCTGACTTTCAGCTCAGGTCATATCTCACTTTGTGAGTTCAAGTCCTGCATCAGAACCTGGAGCCTGCTTTGAATTCTGTGTCTCCCTCTCTCACCCTGCCCTTCACCCCCACTCCTTGTCTCTCTCTCAAAAATAAACAAACATTAGGGGCACCTGGGTAGCTCAGTCAGATGAGCGTCCGGATTAGGCTCAGGTCATGATCTCACGGTTCATGGGTTTGAGCCCCACGTAGGGCTCTGTGCTGACCGCTAGCTCAGAGCCTGGAGCCTGCTTCAGATTCTGTGTCTCGCTCTCTGACCCTCCCCTGCTCGCGCTGTCTCTCTCTGTCTCTCAAAAATAAATAAAGAGCATAAAAATTTTTTTTAAATAAATAAACATTATATACATTTTTAAAAAAGAAAATTAAAGGTCAGATAAGACACAACTATAGGGCAAAGAGAAAACGCAGGTGTGGATATAAAGATATTATGAAACAAGCACCAGATAAAGAACAAAATAAGTAAGGGACAGGAGAGAAAGCACTATTATATTAGTGTGGTAACATCACAAGAGAACTGTGCAAAGTAGAAGGAGCAAGTTTGAACTGGATCTGGGATTAAATCTCAGGGAAATGATTTCATGAGTACTCTTAACTCAGAAGGTAAAAAGTAGATCATAATCACTCGTGACTTCAAAACCAAAGACAGTACTGTTTCTAATAATCAAAGTTAAATACAACTTAAATGCTCAAAGATTAGTGACCGTAATCACAGTACTCCCAAACACTGCAATTCTAGAAGGCCATAAAAAAAATTACATACCTCCATGATACTAACATTGAAAAATACATGGGCAAGTAGAAAAAGCAATTAGGGACGCCTGGGTGACTCAGTAGGTTACACGTCCGGCTTCAGCTCTGGTCATGATCTCACAGTTAGTGGGTTCGAGCCCCACGTGGGGGCTCTGTGCTGGCAGCTAGTTCAGAGCCTGGAGCCTGCTTCGGATTCTGTGTCTCCCTCTCTCTCTGACCCTCCCCTGCTCATGCTATCTCGGTCTCTCAAAAATAAATTAAAAAACATTAAAAAAATTTTTAATGAACAATGATTACTTTCATAATGAGAAAATATAAAAATACAGACACAAGTGTTTTAAGAAAAAAAAATAAAGGACTGCCTTTTTATATGCAGGTATGTGTGGGTACTGCTAACAGAGGTATTAGAGCAGTAATAAAATCCTAGACTTCACAAAAACAGAATGCAGAGACAAAGATATAAACTTTGGAAGGAAAAAAACACTCTAAACTACAGGCAACCATTATAATATATCAGTCTCTATAATCAGCAAAAAAAAAAAAAAGGGGGGTATCAAAGACACTACATTGTAACAATAATCTAAATGAAAAGTGGAAAGAACATAGATTATTAAACACATTCTATGTGCCAGATACTTTCACATAATCTCCCTTAATCTTTGTAATAATTTGCAAGGTGGGGCTTAATTAAAGGAAACAAGTATGTTTCTAATGCTCAGAGGACCCTAGAGTTCATGAGCTTTTTCTACCACACCAGGCTCCAAAAGGGGCTCTTAACACATAGTTCTTGAAGTGGTACAAGCTGAAATTTAGGGTATTCAAACAACTTCAGAAAGGACTCCATTATCCCTCTTAAGTACAAAATACAAAATATAGAACAGAAAAGGAAGAGGGGGAAGGGTAGCAAGGGCTGATGTGAGGCAAGTTTGTAGGCTGATGTGAGGCAAGCTTGTAGGACTTCTGATTACTAAGGGAAGTAGACTTTAGCAATGCTCCTTTTGGGGCAGCTGGGTGGCTCAGTTAAGCATCTGACTCTTCATTTCAGCTCAGGTCACAGTCTCAGAGTTCATGAGTTCAAGCCCCCTGTTGAGCCCCACATCAGGCTTTGCACAGGTGGGGAGCCTGCATGGAATTCTCTCTCTCCTTCTCTGTCTCTGCTTCTCCCCTGTGAGCATGTACTCTCTGTCTCTCTTTCAAAATAAATAAATAAACATAAAAAAAGAAAAGAAATCCTTCTTTTCCCTGCTATAGGGCATGACAGTGGTAAGATAATGACCAAACAAAATCTGTGGCTTAAATGAGTTACCAGAGATAAGGAGAAGAAAGCAAATTTAAGAAGTATTCAAGAGATAGAACTGACAAGATGTCCTGACTGATGGGATGATAATTCTTCTTTTTGACCCAACAACCGTATGAACTTTAATCTAAACTTATTTATATATAACTTCACCACTAAAAAGCTTTGAAAGCATCTCCCATTTGGGGTCTTACAATTTCTTACTTTCTGTCTTTGTAGTACAAACCTACCTACATGTATTTAAATATTAAAAATGGTTTGTTCCATAAACTGGTAGATAAAGAAACAAAAATGTGATTTATCCACAAAATAGAGTATTATTTGGCAAAAAAGAATGAAGTACTGATACATAGGACAACATGGTAAATCTTGAATACATATATATATTTTTTTATTTTTATTTTTTAAAACATTTTTGAGAGAGACAGAATGTGAGTGGGGGAGGGGCAGAGAGAGATGGAGACACAGAATCCAAAGCAGGCCTCAGGCTCCGAACTTTCCACTCAGAGGCCCATGCAGGGCTCAAACCCACCAATTGTGAGATTATGACCTGCGCTAAAGTTAGCCACTTAACTGACTGAGCCACCCAGGTGCCCCACTTTTTTTTTAATTTTTAAAAAATCTCGGGGTGCCTGGGTGGCTCAGTTGAGCATCTGGCTTCAGTTCAGGTCACTATCTCACAGTTTGTGGGTTCAAGCCCCACATTGGGCTCTGTGCTGACAGTTAGTTCAGAGCCTGGCGCCTGCTTTGGATCCTATGTCTCCCTCTCTCTCCTACCCTCCCCTATTCATGCTGTCTCTCTCTCTCTCAAAAATAAATGAAACATCAGATAGAAAAAAATTAAAAATTTGAATATACAACTTATATAACTTGGTCATGTACTACCAGTATCATTCCATTTGTATGAAATATCCCAAATAGGCAAATCCAAAGACAAAGTAGATCCACGGTTACCTACACCTGCAGGGTGATAGCAGGCATGGGGATGGCAGCTAAAGGGTCGAATTTCTTTTTGAGGTGATAAAAATGTTCTAAAATTGATTGTGGTAATAGTTACACAATTCTAAATACACTAAAAACCAATGAAATCACTCCATAAGTAGGCAAAGTGATGGTGTGTGACTTATATCTAAATAAAGCTTTTAAGTATTTTGGAGGTGGGACACCTGGGTGCCTCAGTAGGTTGAGCATCCAACTTTGGCTCAGGTCATGATCTCGCAGTTCATGGGTTCGAGCCTGTAAGGCTCTATGCTAATAGCTAGCTCAGAGCCTGGAGCTTGTCTTCAGATTCTGTGTCTCCCTCTTTCTCTGACCCTCCCTGCTCACACTCTCTCTCTCAAAAACAAATAAAACATTTTTTAAAAAATTTTTAAATAAAGTATTTTGGGAGCAATATTTATTGAGTATGATATGCTCAGCAGTAAGGTGGGCACAGAATGAGCAGATAAGACAACAGGGTATCTATCAGCCCTGAAACAGCACAAAATCTACAAAAAATAAAATCCCTGTTCCTATTCATAGGATCTTCTACATGATTCTATGCAAAATAATCTTCTCAGCATCTTTAAGAAAAAATGCTTTCCCAAGAAACACATTCATTTTTCTTTTGATTTTTAACTCCACAGGGGTATTTATATATTAAGATAATATTTCACGTCACTGACAGAAAGGTTATTTAATCATACAGTTGAAGAACATTCCCTATAAAAGATTTAATTCTGTTGTTTAAAAAAACTCCCTGGATAAAACATTTCTAGAGACATATGGGGAGTATAAAGAAAAAAAAACTGAATGTAACAACACTAGCCTTAAATTCATGTCTAGCCATATAACATCTAGCTCAATGTATGTTTTTATTTATTTGGATTTAATGGGATTCATTTTCAGATTTGTTCTTCAAGCAGGTATCTTAGAAAGTACAGGTCTAAATGCCAAAGATCTGAAGATCTAGATTCAAGACCTCATCAGGGCTGGACTGATTTTCAGGAGTGTTGGTAGTAAACAAGCTGTTTATATCAACAAAAAATACAGCAGGGGCATAGTAGAAGGGACTTACCTTTTTTTTTTTTAAAGTTTATTTATTTATTTTGAGGGAAGGGGCAGAGAGAGAGGGAAAGGGAGAGAAAATCCCAAGCAGACTCCACACCATGTCAGCACAGAGCTCAACTCGGAGCTCAATCTCATGAATGAGAGATCGTGACCTAAGCCAAGATCAAGAGTAGGATTCTTAACTGACTGTGCTACTCAGACACCTGGACATACCTTTATATTACCCTAAATAAAAGCTTAAAAATTTAAATACAAATACATTAATTCAGCAGTATTTAAAATTAAAAAAGTTGGAAACCTATCTTTTGTTTTTTTTAAATATTTTATTGTCAAAATGGTTTCCATACAACACCCAGTACTCTTCCCCACTAGTGCCCTCCTCCATCACCACCACCTCTTTTCCCCGCTCTCCCTTTCCCTTCAACTCTCAGTTCATTTTCAGCATTCAATAGTCTCTCAAGTTTTGCATCCCTCTCTCTCCCCAACTCTCTTTCCCTCTTCCCCTCCCCCTGGTTCTCCATTAGGTTTCTCCTGTTCTCCTGTTAGACCTATGAGTGCAAACATATGGTTTCTGTCTTTCTCTGCCTGACTTATTTTGCTTAGCATGACACCCTCAAGGTCCATCCACTTTCCTACAAATGGCCATATGTCATTCTTTCTCATTGCCATGTAGTACGGAAAACTATCTTTTGAATATGAGGACTCTATAAACAAACAATGGCTCATGACAGAATGCTATATGGCCATTAAAATTTATACTTAACAAATACCCCCAAG
>PISW01014684.1:0-20039 GCA_004023785.1 Mungos mungo | reverse complement strand
CAGAAAGTGGTCTAATTTCAGTTTTCTACATGTTGCTGTCCAGCTCTCCCAGCACCACCTGTTGAAGAGGCTGTCTTTTTTCCATCGGACACTCTTTCCTGCTTTGTCAAAGATTAATTGGCCATATACTTATGGGTCCAGTTCTGGGTTCTCTATTCTATTCCATTGGTCCATGTGTCTGTTTTTGTGCCAGTACCATTCTGTCTTGATGATGACAGCTTTGTAGTAGAGGCTAAAGTCTGGGATTGTGATGCCTCCTGTTTTGGTTGTCTTCTTCAATATGACTTTGGCTATTTGGGGTTTTTGTGGTTCCATATGAATTTTAAGATAGTTTGTTCTAGCTTTGAGAAGAATGCTGGTGCAAATTTGATGGGGATTGCATTGAATGTGTAAATAGTTTTGGGTAATAATGACATTTTCACAATGTTTATTCTTCCAATCCATGAGTATGGAATGTTTTTCCATTTCTTTGTGTCTTCTTCAATTTCCTTCATAAGTCTTCTATAGTTTGAGAAGCGCTGGTGTTAATTCTTTGAGTATTTGGTAGAATTCACCAGTGACACCATCTGGTCCTGAGCTTTTCTTCGTTGGAAAAGTTTTTCACCGCGACTTCATCTGTTTGTTATATGTCTGTTTGGATTTTCTATTTCTCCTTGAGTAGGTTTTATTAGCTTGTGTGTATCCAAGAATTTGTTCATCTACGTTAGCTAATGCGTTGGCATTTAATTGTTGTAATATACTCTTATAATACTTTTTATTTCTAGTAGGTCAAAGATAATACCCGTTTTCATTCTTGATTTTAGAAATGTAAGTCTTCTGATGTTTTTTTGGTGAATCTAGCTAAAGGTTTGTCAAGTTTGTTAAACTTTTCAAAGGACCAACTTTCAGTGACATTGATTTTCTGTATTATTTTACTACTCCAATTCATTTACCTCCTCTCTTATTATTTCCTTCCATCTATATGTTTTCAGCTAATTTGGTCTTCTTTTTCTACTTTCTTGTCTAAGATGGAGTTATGTTATTGATTTGAGGTTCTTTTTTTTCTTATAAAAGTTTACTTACTTATTTTGAGAGAGAATGCATGAGCAGGGGATGGGGGGAGGTAGAGAGAGAGAGAGAGACAGACAGAGAGAGAGACAGAGAGAGAGACAGAGAGAATCCCAAGCAGGCTCTGCATGGCTAGCACAGAGCCCTATCAAGCACAGAGCTTGATCTCACAAACCATGGGATCATGACGTGAGCCAAAATCAAGAGTTCAATGCTTAACCGGTTGAGCCACCCATATGCCCCCATTTGAGGTCTTTTTCTAACGTTGGTGTTTATAGCTATACATTTTGGAGTCCTTCTTTCACAACATTCCATAAGTTTTGGTATGTTGTGTTTCCATTTTCATTAATCTCAAAATACTTTATAATTTCCCTTGTGATTCCTTATTTTACCCACTGGTGATTTCAAAATATATTGTTTAAGTTCCATGTATTTGTAAATTTTCCAAATTGCTGGATTTGTGATTTCGTTCCATTTTGTTTGGATAACATACTTCGTATACTTTCAGTCTTTTAAAATGTACTGAGACTTGCTTTGAGAACTACTATGTGGGTAGTAGGATGACTATCCTGAATCCTGTCCCAAGTGCACTGGAGAATAGCGTTCTGCTATTGTTGGATAACGTGTGTTCTACATGTGCCTGTTACGTTAGGTCTATCTGCTTTGTAATGTTGTTCAAATCTCTTATTTCTTTGGTGGTATGTAGTTTTGTTATTCTATCTGTTATTGAAAATGGAGTATTTAAGTCCTAAACTACTATTGCTAAATTTGCTTTGAATCTTGAAGGGTAGACGTAGAATTCTAGTTAGTAATTATTTTATTTGAGCAGAGGAAAATATATTTTCTTTTACATTAGCTTTCATTATTTTTAATCTGATAAGAAGCCAATTGTCAGTCTGACTTCAAAAGTTGAATCTTTGAAACGATTATCTCTTCTTTATCGTGATGCTTTTAAGACTTTTCTCTTTATTCTGGTTCTAAACTATTTTTATTTTTATTTATTTATTTAATTTTTAAATAGTTTATTGTCAATTTGGTTTCCATTCTAAACTATTTTTATGATGTATCTAAGTGTGGTGTTTTTTGTATGAATCCTGGTTTGATTCTGGAGGGTTAATGAATCTGTAGAATAATATCTTTCACTGGTTTGACATCATACTTGGCCATTATCTCTTCCAAGTTCTCATTCAGCCTATTTGTCTTATTCCTCTCTTGTAGGAGGTGGGGGGAAGACTCATACTATGTATGTCTCCATATCTTTGGTTTCTAACCTTCATTTCTAATTTTCTACCCTTTTATCTCTTAATGCTTCACTCTGAATATTTTCTACTTATCTGTATTCATGTTCAAAAATGTTCCCTTTAGCTATTTCTAATTTCCTGTAAAACTCATTTATTCAGCTCCTAATTTTATCCATTGTACTTTTGAAAGTGACACATGATTCTCTTTACTACTTCCATATTTCTGGTAAAATTCTTGGTTTTATCTTTTATCCTTTAAACATAATAACTTTAATTATTTAAAAGTTTATGTGTGTTACCTCCCAATTTGAAATTTTCTGGGTTGTTCTGCCTATTGTTTCTGTTATTTTAATTCATGTTGTGGGAACTCCTCAAATTCCAAATTGTGTGTCTGGCAGTATCTATGCAAAACTTTTACAGATAACACATGAGGTCTAGGATAACATGTTTTATCTTGAAATATATTTGCTTTTGCAAGGAGTCAGAGGCGCTAGCACTCAGATATCACCTTCACACAATCTCAGTGACTGAAGTGGTCACAGGTTGAGATGCATACCTGCTCTTTATTAAACTCACTCCTAAGGTGCACCCTGGGGGGTTTCTAGTCACCAGCCACTGTCAGCATTAGTTCTCAAGACAGAAACTCACTGCATGGCACCTGGTCTCTCAGACTTCCTCTTCAAAACTGGCTGTGTCTCAAGGGGGAAAAAGATGTTCTCAGTAATGGAATCTCCGGGCTAGTGTGTTCATCGTGAGTTTTGTTTAGTAACTCTTTACCAAGTCGTTATCTCTCTTGTACCTTCAGTTAGATTTTGTTTTTGTTGTTTTTTAAATCATTTTTAAAATGTTTATTTTTGAAAAAGAGAGGGCTTAAGCAGGGGAGGGGCAGAGACAGAGGGAGCTAGAGAATCCCAAGCAGGCTCCAAGGTCTGAGCTATCAGCACAGAGCCTGATGTGGGGCTTAAACCGATGAACTATGAAATCATGACCTGAGCAGAATTCAAGAATCGGACACTATGCTGAGTCACTCAAGCACCCCATGTTGTTTCTCTTTTCTTAATAGTCTTCAGCAGGAAGTTTAGTTTGACCCACTCAGTCTGCTAATACTGAAGCGGTAACTCCCCTGGAGGGGCCCGAGGCTCATGCCATTGCACAGAAATGGAAACCTCTCCATGGTCTTCTTCCAAGACTTTGTGCTGGAGGGATTTGAAGGTGGTCTGGAGACTCAGGCTCTGCTCTTTGCTGTTTTCCTGACCCTGTACATGGTGACTGTGCTGGGGAACCTTGCCATGATTGTGGTCATCACCTTGGATGCCCGCCTGCACTCCCCAATGTACTTCTTCCTCAAGAACCTCTCCTTCCTGGACTTGTGCTACTCTTCTGTCATTGCCCCCAATGCCCTGGCCAACTTCTTCTCCCCATCCAAGGTCATCACTTTTGCAGGCTGTGCCACCCAGCTATTCTTCTTCTCCTTGCTGGGCACCACTGAAGCCTTCCTCCTGGGTGTCATGGCCTATGACCGTTTCATGGCCATCTGCAGCCCCCTGCGCTACCCCGTCACCATGTGCCACTCTGCCTGCACGCGTCTGGTGCTGGGCAGCTACTGTGGAGGCTGCCTCAACTCTGTTGTGCAGACCAGCTTCACATTCCACCTCCCATTCTGCGGCTCCAACCGCATCAACCACTTCTTCTGTGATGTGCCTCCTCTGCTCCAGCTCGCCTGTGGAAACACGGCCATCAATGAGCTTCTCTTGTTTGGTATCTGTGGGCTCATCATTGTGGGTGTGACACTTGTGATCCTCATCTCCTATGGATACATCACAGTGACCATCCTGAGGATGCGCTCAGCAGCCGGGAGACGCAAGGTCTTCTCTACCTGTGGCTCCCACATGACTGCAGTGACTCTCTTTTTTGGGACTGTCTTTGTCATGTATGCCCAGCCAGGGGCAATTGAGTCCATGGAGCAGGGCAAGGTGGTCTCTGTCTTCTACACGTTGGTCATCCCAATGCTCAATCCCCTCATCTACAGTCTGAGAAACAAGGATGTGCAGGAGGCCCTGTGGAGGCTGGGCCAGAAACACATGGCCACGTTAAGGATGTGCTGGAGGGAGACAGTGTGTCCTGTGGGCTGGATGGAGGCCTCCGAGAGACACTGAACTATGACGACCCCTTCAAACCTCTTCCACTTCCAGATGGCATTAGATGTGTTAAGAAACTCATTCATGTACTCATTCAATCAATGTTGCTTGAAAACATTTAATGGACCACATACTTACTAAGTTTAAAATGCATAGACAAATAGGGGTGTTCTTCACTCTAAATGTTCAAAGGAGAAATGACTTGAAACACATGAAGATAGAGCAATTTCTGGGTGTCATGTCAGGGGTGGTGTCATGGTTCTCTGGGCCATCCATGGGATTTAGCAGGAAAGTAGACACATGTTTGTGATCTTGATCAAACTTGGAAGGAAAAAATGTTTGCATACACTGTACCTCCACCCTTCTGTCCTCCAGATGCAGAGCCTTGCTGTCTCTTGTTGGCCAGACATGAGCATTAACCGAAAGGGGCACCTGCCTCCATCCACCTCTCATCAGCCCCCCCTCAACACCATCACCAGAGATATCTGTTTAAAATAATACTTTAATGCATGGCCAAGGCACTCCCTATGGTGGGTTTGGCGTCCATAGGAATAGGCTTGGCTGGAGTGTTCCAGGTCTGACTGCAGGGCCTCTCTCACGGAGGAGCCAGGGTGATGGTCTGAGGCAGATGCAGTGGTTTCATTCAAGGGGAGAAGATCCTTAGAGTTCTGCTTCATGATACCAAGGGCATGGGAGACAGTGTCACCAGAGCTCCAGCCAGGACATCTAGCTTCTTAGTCACAGGATGAGAGACAAGACGTATAAGCACATAGATATAATTTGTATGTATCTATGGAGCAATACTCAAATCACATCCATTCAGGGAGTTCACCACCCAGGCCAAGAAAGAAACCTACCCAGTTTACACAATAATACCCCTGCCTATCCTGCCTCCACCACACAGATTTGTTTTCCCTGCTGTTAACTTCCTATGAGTAGAACCACACAGTGTTTCTTCTTTTGTGACATTTTTTTTTTTTTTGCTAATATTCTCTTTGTGAGACCAATCCTTGTGATTGTATATAGAAGGTTGTTCATTGTCATTACTATATAAGTTTCATTATATGAAGACATCATAATTTGTCCGTCTTACTGTTGGTGAATACTCAGGTTGTTTCTAGTCATTCGCTTTTTAAAATAATGCTGCTATGAAATTCCTTCACATGCTTTTTGCTGTGAGTGAATTCCTGTCAGGCATTCTTAGGAGAGGAGTTGCTCATCTTCAAGTTTTCCAAAAGTGGTGCAGCCATCTTTGTTCGCAGAAGTAGTGCGTGAGAGCCCCTGCTCCTGATGCTGCACACCATCACAAATAACTCACATTGTCCGTCTCCCCAATTTTAGGCACTCTGGCGGGTATGTAGCCACATATCGTGATAGCTTCATTTTCATTTCTGCAATGGCCAATGGGCTGACCAGATTTCCATATATTTTGCAGCAATTTATATACCCTTTTTGGGGAAGTATACATGCTTTGCTCAGTTTTTCCACTGTATGGTTTTTCTTTTTCCTATCAATTGTAGAATTTTTTCTATATTATGAATATGAGACCATTGTCAGTTATATGATTTACAAATATCTTCTTCCTCTTTGTGGCTTCCACAATTGCATTTGTATTGATTTTTAAAACTTTTTTTTAATTAGCAGAAGTTCGTAAATTTACTCAGGAAAGTTAATTTATCAATCATTTCCTTCATCGTTATTTTATTCTGTGGCATGTTTAAAGAACCATTGTCCATACGAGATCCAAAAAGAGATTTCTCTGTGTTATCTAGTATAAGTTTTCTTCCTAGTCTTTTATACTAGTATCTATAATTCACAGGAATTAACTTTTTGTGGTTTTTGTGGTGTAGGGGCTCAGTATTTTTTCCATATGGTTATTCTACTGACCTTTTTAATATACATACACATGTATGTTTTCCCCCCACTGCTATCTGGTGTCACCTATGTCACAAACCAAGTGTCCCTATATATACATAAGTGGGTGTGTTTAAACAATATTTTTCTGTCCCATTGGGCTATTGATCTATTTTTGTGCTATTTTATAATGTACTGTTGCATGTTTAAAAAGTAAAATATCATGAGCTATTCAGTGTATGTGAATATAACGAATGATGTGCAGTATCTTTAGAATACAATTTTAAATGCTATTGAAAATATTAAAAAAAACTGAGTGGAGTGCCTGGGTGGCTCAGTCAGTTCAGCGTCCAACTTCAGCTCAAGTCATGATCTCACAGTTCATGCGTTCAAGCCCCGCATCGGGCTCGCTGCTGTCAGTGCAGGGCCCATTTGGATCCTCTGGCACCCTCTCTCTCTCCCTCTGTCCCCGATTCACGCTCTCTTTCTAAAAAATAAACAAACATTTTATCTTAAAACGGAGTAAATGAAGAGATATACCATGTCCATGGATAAGAAATTTTAACATAAATATCTTTGTGCAATATAGCCAATATACTGAATGCTATCTTAATCCTAATATGATCTTTTTATAGTACTGGACAAGTGATTCTAAATTTCTACATAGAAGCTAGCTATAAGAATACCAAAGCTACCTGAAAAATTAGAGCAAAGAGAAGGAATATGCCTTTCATACCTAAAACTCTCCCACAATCAAGAACTCACCAGGTTGAATAATGAATGGACCCTAAGCATAGGCCCTGACATTTTGGCTCTCAGTCCATTGACCTTTTCTATGCTCCTGCTGCCACTATGGCTTCTCTGCAAATCACTGCTGCTCCATCCTCAGACCAGGCAGTTTATCAGAGTCCCTGGAAAGGGCTTCTAACTGTGCCTCAGTTTAGCCTCAGTGGATGGGGACCCTCGTGGTGCAGCTAATAAGACCAGCTCCAGAGAAGTCTGGCCATGTTGACAATCTCTCTGGACAATCATAGTCCCTCCCTTGTCCCAGGAAGCCAGTCCTCCTCTTGTTACAGGTCTGCTACAGTGCCAAGTTTGAACCTCCTCCCTCGCTTGCTGGCTACACCTCATCTTGTTTCCCTCTGCCCTATCCCCCTACTCCCAGTCCCTGCATCCAACTCCAGGACAAACCTGTGTACTCTTCTGTATGTCTTCTCTCCACTGTGGATACTGCTACCAAGTATCTCCCATGTTACATGAATGGAAACTGTGTGTGTGTGTGTGTGTGTGTGTATGCACGTGCGTGTGTGTGCGTGTGTGTGCATATGCATGCACATGCATGTGCACCTTCCTCAACGACAGAGACCACATCTCAGTCATCTCTGTAGCCCCTGGTCATGGCATCTGGTGGATGCTGAATGTTTGCTGAACGGAAATGAGTCAGCAGATTAGGTCATCTGTACCTTTGCTAAAAACATGGGGTCATCAGGCATGTTACCTACTTCCATCTTTACCTACTTCCTCTATCTTCACAGGATGAACTGTCCCCAAGCTGCTCAAGACTCAACCCTATACTGGGTGTGGAATTCTACCACGTCCAGTCCTCTGGGCTCCTGTAGGACTTCTGCCAATAAGCATTGTCTTTCTACTTATTTTGACCTTTCTTCCTTCCTGACTCATTCTCCTCAGGCTTCAAGATTGTGCAAAGATCTCTCACCCCTCCCGTTAGCCCAGACATCTCGGTGGCCTGCTTATATCTCTCTCTCACTCCCCATGAACATTTTTAAAACTCATACTCTGGACTCATTGTCCCTACCTGTGCTGTCCTGTAGCCTTTTGTAATCATGCCTTTTTGGGAAATTTTTGATAACTGATTCGATTTCTTCACTGGTTATGGGTCTGTTCAGATTTTCTATCTCTTCCCATTTGAATTAAACTCAAAATGGATAAAGGATCTGAATGTGAGACAGGAACCCATAAAAACCCTAGAGGAGAATGCAGGAAATAGCCTCCTAGACCTCAATTGCAGCAATTTTCTCCTCGACACATCCCCAGAGGCAAGGGAATCAAGAAAAAAATGAACTACTGAGACCTCATCAAAAGGCAAAAGATTTATGGAATCTGAAGAGAAACCAGAGTTTACTGGGACCTCATCAAGATAAAAAGCGTCTGCAAGGCAATGGAAACAATCAAAAAAACTAACAGGCAACCAACAGAATGGGAAAAGATAGTGGCAAATGGCATATCAGATAAAGGGCTAGTATCCAAAATATACATGGAGCTCACTAAACTCCATAACCAAAAAATGAATAATCCAGTGAAGAAATGGGCAGAAGACCTGAAAAATGTCTTCTCCAAAGAGGACATCCAGATGGCCTACAGGCACATGAAACAATGCTCAGTGTCACTCATCATAAGAGAAAATCAAATCAAAACCACACAGAGGTACCACCTCACACTGGTCAGAGTTCATAAAATGAACAAATCAAGAGACTACAGATGCTGGCGAGGGTGTGGAGAGACAGGCACCCTCCTGCACTGTTGGTGGGAATGTAAACTGGTGCAGCCGCTCTGGAAAACAGTGTGTAGGTTCCTCAAAAAACTATCAATAGAACTCCCCTAGAACCCAGCAATAGCATTGCTAGGGATTTACCTAAGGGATACAGAAGTGCTGATGCATAGGGTCACATGTACCCCAGCACTTTCAGCAATAGCCAAATCATGGAAATAGCCGAAACGTCCATCACCTGATGAGTGGATCAAGAAGATGTGGTATATATATATATATATACAATGGAGTGTTACATGGCAATGAGAAAGAATGAAATCTGGCCATTGTAGCAAATTGGTTGGACCTCGAAGGTGTCATGCTAAGTGAAATAAGTCAGGCAGAAAAGGACAGATACCATATGTTTGCACTCATAGGTCTAACAGGAGAAACCTAACGGAGGACCATAGGGAGGGGAAGGGGGAAAGAGAGTTGGGGAGAGCGAGGGAAACAAATCATGACAGACTATTGAATACTCAAAACGAACTCAGGGTTGAAGGGGGAAGGGAGAGGAGAAGGGGGTGATGGCAATGGAGGAGGGGCACTTGTGGGAAGAAGCACTGGGTGTTATATGGAAACCAATTTGACAATAAACGACTAAAAATAAAAAATGAATAAAATAAAATTCATGAATAGCCAACTCAACTTTAAAAAGGAAAACAAAGCTGGAAGTATCATACTTTCTTGTTCAAAATATATCATAAAGCTATAATAACGGAAAGAGCATGATACTGGTGTACAGACAGACGTATAGATCAATGAACAGGCTAGAGAGCCCAGATATAAATTCATGCACATATGTTCAATTGATCTTTGACATTTTGTACAAGAATACGGAATAAAACATTCTCTCCAACCATTTGTGCTGGGAAAATTGTCTATTGACAAAGGAATGAAATGAGGCCTTTATTTTATACCATTCACAAAGATAAACTCAAAGGGGACAAAAGTCTTACACCCAAGACCCCAATCTTTAAAACTCTTAAAAGAAAACACAAGGGAAAACTTCATGCATTGGTCTTGGCACACGCGACAGAGCAAAAAAATTAAACAAGCGGGACTCCATCAAACTGAAAAGCGTCCACCCAGCAAAGGAAACAGTTAATAGCATGAAAAGGCAACCTACGGGACGAAGAACATATTTGCAAACTGTGTATCTGGTAAGGGCTTCATCTCCACATATATGTGCAGTTCCTACAACTCAAAATTTACGGAAAAAAATGTTAATGACCCAATTAAAAACTGGCTTAAGGACTTGAATTGACATTTCTCTGAAGGAGACAAACAAATGGCCAATAGGTATATGAGAAAAATGCTCAGGGTTACTCATCATCAGGGAAATGAGAATCCAAACCACTCTGAAAAGTCATATCACACCTCTCAGGATTGTGTTAGATATTTTAAGAAGACAAACCCTAGCAAGGATGTGGAGACATTGGCACAGTTGCATGACTGCTGGAAATGCGATAGTGTGGCTGCTAAGGAAAAAGTACAGAAGTTTTTTAAAAGATAGAAAATAGAATTGCCTTGGACCCAGGGATCCCATCTCTGGGTATGTTCTCGAAAGAACCGAAGTCAGCCTGGAAGAGCTGCCTGTCCCCCGGACTCAGGGCGGCACTACTCACAACAGTCAAGAAGTACAAACAGGGCAGCTGCCCATGAACATGTGGGCGGACACAGAAACTGTGGTCTAATTGCTGGGATGGAAGGTAGTTCTAGTTTTCTCCATACTGTTTTCCACAGTGGCTGCACCAGCAATTGCACTAGTAGGTATTTATCCGAAGGTTATAGGAATGCTGATTCGAGGGGCACATGCACCCCCATGTTTGCAGCAGCACTATCAACAACAGCCAAATCATGGAGAGAGCCCAAATGTCCATCAACTGACAAGAGGGTAAAGAAGATGTGGTATATATACACCATGTAATATTACTTGGCTATCAAAAAGAAGATAATCTTGCTATTTGCAACAATGTGGATAGAACTAGAGAGTATCATGCTAAGCAAAATAAATGAGTCAGAGAAAGATAAATATCATATGATTTCACTCATACGTGGAATTTAAGAAACAAAACAGATGAACACAAGGGAAGGGAAAGAAAAATACGGTAAAGACAGAGAGGGAGAAAAACCATAAGAGACTCTTAAATATAGAGAACAACTGAGGGATGCTTGAGGTGAGGGGGTGGGGGAGGGGCTAGATGAGGGATGGGCACTGAGGAGGCACTTGTTGGGATGAGCATGAGGTGTACCGAGGATGAGCCAAGAAGGCGGAGAGGAAGGGAGCTCTGTAAACTTCGTCTGCCCCATCTATTGAACTGAGAAGGACATTACACTCATCTGCAAGAGCGGAAGGAGAAAATACAGACTACAGAAAGAAGAGAACCTCAAAGATACCTGAGTGAGTGTGTGCGAACTGGGGAGATTGGAAAATGGGCCTGCCCAAGATGGGCAGGGGAGGTGGGAGTCCCAGCCCAACATGGGGCAAGGGCGTGGAGCCCGTGAGACAAAGGGAAGAGACAGAGAAAATGAACACGCTCATAGTACTGTCTCAGGGGAAGAGATAAGGAATATTTAACCATGCTCGGAGAGAGAAACCATCACTCCATATATAACTGCTGGGTAGCCCAAAACCCGAATCTGAGTGGCACAAGGGAAAGAACAGCTTCCAGCCCTGTGCCATCCCGGCGGGAAGTCAGCGGCTAAGGCAGTGGCACCAGGGGTGCTCAATTTGACCTCAGCTGTGGGAGTGGGAGCACACACCTCATTTCCATGGCACATCTCACCTCCAGCATTGGCAATGTGAATTCTGAATCCCAGGTTCCAACAGGGAAAAAATAACCACCACCCCTACATGATACCAGCAGGGAGTTGGCGGTGGTAGAGGCTGGGGATCGCAGCTCATTTCCGGCAGTGCACAGTGCCTCGGGCAGCAGCAGTGCTAATCCCAGCTGGCACCTAGAGAAACTGCTCCCTCCCACTAGGCGATCGCTATCCCAACTGGGGGCTGGGAGTCTGCACCGGTGTCTGTGAGGGCATGCACTACACCTCCTGCTGCGCACCTCGCCTCAGGCAGCTGAGAGCAAATCCTGGCCAGAGCCTAAAGAAACTGATCCCTCCCCTTAAGAAGCCAGCTGCCAAGGCAAGTACATCGCATCTGTGGTAGCATAAAAGTGCATGAACTAGGACTTTGAACTGAGGCGGGCCTGCAAAATACAACTTGGCTCAGCTGTGGGACAAGGAGATAGGACTCATTAGAGTGGCCTACAGTGCTTAGTTCCAGCAGAGTTTGGAGTGCCACCATTCTACTCTCTGCAGCCACCAAGGCAGAGCCTCTGAAAGCAGCCCCCAGGACCTACTACACCAAACCACGCCTATCCAAAAGGGGGAGCTGCTGCTTTTCTTTTCTTTTTTTCTTTCTTTTTTTGTACTCATTTTTTATTATCATTACCTTTTCACTTAAAATTTAAAAAAAAAATTTTACTCCTTATTTTCACTTCTCCTTTCTCCCTCTCTTTTTTCTTTCAGCAATCCAGATATATTCTCCTGTATCTCATCTTTATCTCTCCCCTCAACTAGACATACACTTTTAGATCGTCCATTGTCCTTCGTTGCCTCTAACCCCCTTGATCCCCCTTTATTTTTTTTCTTTTCTTCTCTTCTTTTCATCTCTTTCCTCTACATTTTCTTTCTTTCCCCTCCCCCTTTTAATTTGTTTTTTTGTTTGATTTGTCTCTGCGTTTGCATGCTTCTGTTCCCTCTGTGTTTCTCTGTCTGTTTTCCTTCTTAGGGCTACCCCAAGAAACAAGCCAAAGTGTGCATGACGCCGAGGTCCAAAAATCGCTGAGTAGGGAAATAAAATATTCAAAGGCACAACAAGAGAAACTGAGAGACACCATTAGAAGAATATTTCCTGAAATGACAGGCCCTGGACAGTCAATAAGCCTCCTTTACCAGAGCAATATCAACAGGTGCACAGTGCACAATGAGCTTTCTAAGCTGACAAGACAGAAAACTAGCAAAAATGACAAAACGAAGGAACTCTCCTCTGAAGAACTTCCAAGAAGAAGTCATAGCCACAGAAATGCTCAAGGCAGATCTAGACAACATACCGGATCAAGAATTTTAAAAACTTGTCATAAAGTTAATCGCTGGGGTTGAAAAAAGCATCTGAGACAATGACTAGGAACTTTGAAAATAGGTGTGATGAGTTAAGAAAGGCTCTAAATGAGGTGAATAATAAAATGGAGGCAGCCACCTCAAGGATTGATGAGGCAGAGAGAATAGGTGAATTAGAAGATATAGTTATAGCAAAAGAAGAAGCTGAAAAAAACAGAAAGAAATTAATCCAGGAGCAGGAAAGGAGAATTCGAGACCAGAGTGATACAATCAAATGGAACAACATCCTTATCATAAGAATTCCTGAAGAGGAAGACAGACAGAAAGGTCCTGAAGGGATACTAGACCAAATTATAACCGAGAATTTCCCAAATCCGGGAAAAGAAATAGACATTCAAATTCAAGAGGCACAAAGAACCCCCTTAAGACGTACTTTGAATTGGCCTTTGGCACGACATATCATAGTGAAACTGGCAAAATATAAAGATAAAGAGAGAATTCTGAAAGCAGCTAGGTAGGAAAGGGCCTTCACGTACAAAGGGAAACCTATCAGAGTGGTTACAGACCTATCTACTGACACTTGGCAGGCCAGGAAGGAATGGCAGGAAATCTTCAGTGTGATGAAGAGAAAAAACATGCAGCCAAGAATCCTTTATCCAGCAAGCCTGTCATTCAAAATAAAAGGAGAGATAAAGGTGTTCCCAAATAAACAAAACTTGAGAGAATTCATGGCTACCAAACCAGTCCTACAAGAAATCCTAAGAGGGACTCTATGAGGGAAATGTTGTAAAGAATCCAAGGTGCCAGGACACCACTATAAACATGACTTCTATGGAGAACACAATGACTCTAAACCCACATTTTTCAATAATAGCACAAACTGTAAATGGACTGAGTGCTCCAACCAAACGAAACAGGGTAGCAGAATGGATAAAAAAAAAACAAAACCCATCTATTTGCTGTCTACAAGAGACTCATTTTCCACCTGAAGATACCTTCAGGTTGAAAGTAAAGGGATGGAGAAATATCTATCATGTGACTGGAAGCCAAAAGAAAGCTGGAGTAGCCATACATATATCAGACAAACTGGACTTTAAAGTAAAGGCAGTAACAAGAGATGAAGAAGGACATTATGTAATAACTACAGGGTCTCTCTATCAGGAAGAGCTAACAATTATAAATATCTATGCGCCAAATTCAGGAGCGCCCAAATACATAAAACAATTATTCACAGAAAGAAACAATCTTTTTATTAGAAGGTGCTAATGGCAGGGGACTTTAATATTCCACTGACAGCAATGGATAGATCAACCAAACAGAAAATCACTAAAGAAGCAATGGACCTGAATGACACATTGGAACAGATGGAATTGATAGATATATGTAGGACTCTACATCCTGAAGATAGGAAATTCACCTTCTTCTCGGGTGCACATGGCACATTCTCCAAGATAAATCACATACTGGGGCATAAAGCAGCCCTCCATAAGTATAAATGAATAGAAATCATACCATGCACACGTTCAGATCACAATGCTATGAAACTTGAAATTAACCACAGGAAAAAGTCTGAAAAACCTCCAAAAATGTGGAGGTTAAAAACCACACTACTAAAGATTGAGTGGGCAAATCAGGCAATTAGAGAAGAAATTAAAAAATATATGGAAACAAATGAAAATGAATAGACAACAATCCAAAATCTCTGGGACGTGGCAAAGGCAGTCGTAAGAGGAAACTATATTGCAATCCAGGTCAATTTCAACAAACTAGAAAATGCGCAAATTCAAAATCTAACGGAGCCCTACTGGAACTAGAAGGGAAGCAGCAAGAGCCTCCCAAGCTCAGCAGAAGAAAAGAAATAATAAAGATCAGGGCAGAAATAAACAATATAGAATCCAAAAAAAAATAGTCGAGCAGATCAATGAAACCAAGAGTTCTTTCTTTGAAAAAATAAACAAAATTGATAAACCTCTAGCCAGGCTCCTCATAAAGAAAAGAGAGAGCACCCAGATAGACAAAATCATGAATGAAAAAGGATCTATTACAACCAATCCCTTAGAAATACAAGCAATCATCAGAGATTACTATGAAAAATTATATGCCAACAAACTGGACAACCTAGTAGAAATGGAAAAATTCCTAAGTGCACATGCACTGCCAAAATTCAAACAGGAAGAGATAGAAAGCACGAATAGACTGATAACCAATGAAGAAATCGAATCCATTATCAAAAATCTCCCAACGAATAAGACCCCAGGGCCAGATGGCTTCCCAGGGGAATTCTACCAGACATTTAAAGCAGAACTAATACCTATTCTTCCCAAACTATTCCAAAAATTAGAAATAGAAGGAAAACTTCCAAACTCATTCTATGAAGCCAGTATCACTTTCATACCCAATCCAGACAGAGACCCAGCAAAAAATAGAGAACTACAGACCAATATCCTTAATGAATACAGATGCAAAAATATTCAAGAAGATACTAGTAAATCGAATTCAACACCATATAAAAAGAATTATGCATCATGATCAAGTGGGATTCATTCCTGGGTTACGGCGCTGTTTCGATATTCGTAAATCCATCAATGTGATCCATCACATTAACAAAAGAAAGGATAAAAACCATAAGATCCTGTCGATTGATGCAGAAAAAGCATTTGACAAAATACAGCACCCTTTCTTATTAAACCCCTTGAGAAAGTCGGAATAGAAGGAATTACCTAAACATTATAAAAGCAATTTATAAAAAGCCCACAGCTAATATCATCCTCAATGGGGGAAAACTGAGAGCTTTCCCCCTGAGATCAGGAACACGACAGGGGTGTCCACTCTCACCACTGTTGGTTAACATAATGCTGGAAGTCCTAGCATCAGCAATCAGACAACAAAAGGAAATAAAAGGCATCAGAATTGGCAAAGAAGAAGTCAAACTTTACCTTTTTACAGACGACATGATACTGCACATGGAACACCCGGCAGACTCCACCAGAAGCCTTCTAGAACCGATCCATGAATTCAGTAAAGTTGCAGGGTACAAAATCAATGTACAGAAATCAGTCGCATTCCTATACACCAATAATGAAGCAGCGGAAAGAGAAATGAAGAAACTGATCCCATTCATGATTGCACGAAAAACCATAAAATACCTAGGAGTAAACTTAACCAAGGATGTAAAGATCTGTATGATGAAAACTATAGAAAACTTATAAAAGAGATTGAAGAAGACACCAAGAAATGGAAAAACATTCCCTGTTCATGGATCGGAAGAATAAACATTGTGAAAATGTCATTACTACCCAAAGCAATCTACACATTCAATGCAATCTCACTCAAAATTGCACCAGCCTTCTTCTCAAAGCTAGAACAAACTATCCTGAAATTCATATGGAACCACAAAAGACCCTAAATAGCTTCTTTCATGAAGAAGAAAACCAAAACGGGAGGCATCATAATCCCAGACTTTAGCCAATACTACAAAGCTGTCATCATCAAGACAGTATGGTATTGGCACAATAACAGACACATAGACCAATGGAATAGAATAGAGAACCCAGAACTGGGCCCACAAACGTACGGCCAATTAACTTTTGACAAAGCAGGGAAGAGTGTCTGATGGAGAAAAGACTGCCTCTTTAGCAGGTGGTGCTGGGAGAACTGGACAGCAACATGCAGAAGAATGAAACTCAACCACTTTCTTATACCATACACAAAAATAAACTCAAAATTGCTGAAGGACCTGAATGTGAGACAGGAAACCATCAAAACCCTCGAGGAGAAAGTAGGAAACAACCTCCTTGACCTCAACCGCAGCAATTACCTACTCGACACATCCTCAAAGGCAAGGGATATGAAAGCAAAACTGAACTCTTGGGACCTCATCAAGATAAAAAGGTTCTGCACTGCAAAGGAAGCAATCAAGAAAACTAATAGGCAACCAACAGAATGGGAAAAGATAGTTGCAAATGACATATCAGATAAAGGGCTAGTATCCAAAATCTACAAGGAACTCACCAAACTCCACACCCAAAAAACAAATAACCCAATCAAGAAATGGGCAGAGGACATAAACAGACTTCTCCAAAGAGGACATCCAGATGGCCTACAGGCACATGAAACGATGCTCAACATCACTAGTCATTAAGGAAACACAAATCAAAACCACACTGAGATACCACCTCACGCCAGTCAGAGTGTCTAAAATGAACAAATCAAGAGTCTATAGATGCTGGCGAGGGTGTGGAGAGATGGGCACCCTCTACACAGTTGGTGGGAATGTAAACTGGTGCAGTCGCTCTGGAAAACAGTGTGGAGGTTTCTCAAAAAACTATCCATAGAACTCCCTTATGACCCAGCTATAGCACTGCTAGGGATTTACCCGAGGGATACAGAAGTGCTGATGCATAGGAGCACATGTACCCCAATGTTCATAGCAGCATTGTCAACAATAGGCAAAACATGGAAAGAGCCTAAATGTCCATCACCTGATGAGTGGATCAAGAAGATGTGGTATAGCGGGAGGAGCCAAGATGGCGGAGAGGAAGGGAGCTCTGTAAACTCCGTCCGCACCATTTATCAAACTGAGAGGGATATTACGCTTATCTGCGAGAACGGAAGGAGAAAATACGGACTCCAGAAAGAATAGAACTTCAAAGATACCTGAATATATTCTCCTGTATCTCATCCTTACCTCTCCCCTAAACTGGTCATACACTTTTAAATGGTCTACTGTCCTTTGTTGTCTCCGGCCCCCTTTTTAAATATATTTTTTGTCTTTTCTTCTTTCTCTTTTCTTTTTATTTTCTCTTCTTCTCTTCCTTTCGTCTCTTTCCCTCCCATTTTCTTTCTTTTCTTTCCCCCCTGTAATGTGTTTCTTTGTTTGATTTGTCTGTGTGTATGTGTGCTTCTGTTCACTCAGTGTTTGTCAGTCTGTTTTCCTTCATAGGACTACACCAAGAAACAAGCCAAAGTGTGCAGAAGGCGAGTCCCAAATATTGCAGAGTAGGGAAATAAAATACTCACAGGCACAACAAGAGAAACTGAGAGATATCATTAAGAGAATAATTCCTGAAACGGCAGGCCCAGGACAGTCAATAAGCCTCCTTTAACAGAGAAATACTAACAGGTGCACAGAGCCCAACGAGCTTTCTAAAGGTGACAAGAGACAGAAAACTAGCAAAAATGACAAAACGAAGAAACTCTCCCTGAAGAACTTCCAGGGGGATGTCACAGCCACAGAACTGCTCAAGACAGACCTAGACAACATACTGGATCAAGAATTTAAAAAGCTGGTCATAAGATTAATCACTGGGGTCGAGAAAAGTATCAAAGAATCAACTGATGAGCTAAAAAAAAAGGCTATAGGTGAGGTGAATAACAAACTGGAAGCAGCCACCTCAAGGATTGACGAGGCAGAGAGAAGAATAGGTGAATTAGAAGATATAGTTATAGCAAAAGAGGAAGCTGAAAAAAAGAGAGAGAAATTAATCCAGGAGCAGGAAAGGAGAATTCGAGATCTGAGTGACTCAATCCAACGGAACAACATCCCTATCATAGGAATTCCTGAAGAGGAAGACAGAGAGAAAGGGCCTGAAGGGATACTAGACCAAATTATAGCGGAGAACTTCCCAAATCTGGGAAAAGAAATAGACATTCAAATTCAAGAGGCACAAAAAACCCCCTTAAGACGTAATTTGAATCAGCCTTCAGCACAACATATCATAGTGAAACTGGCAAAATATAAAGATAAAGAGAGAATTCTGAAAGCAGCTAGGGAGAAAAGGGCCCTCACATACAAAGGGAAACCTATCAGAGTGGTTACAGACCTATCTAATGAAACCTGGCAGGCCAGGAAGGAATGGCAGGAAATCTTCAATGTGATGAGCAGAAAAAATTTGCAGCCAAGAATGCTCTACCCAGCAAGCCTGTCTTTCAAAATAGAAGGAGAGATAAAGGTTTTCCCAAATAAACAAAAATTGAGAGAATTCATGACCTCCGAACCAGCCCTACAGGAAATCCTAAGAGGGACTCTATGAGGGAAAGATTGCAAAGAATACAAGGTGCCAAAGACACCACTATAAACATGAATTCTAGGGAGAACACAATGACTCTAAACCCACACTTTTCGATAATAACATGGAATGTAAATGGACTGAATGCTCCAACCAAACGACACAGGGTAGCAGAATGGATAAAAAAACAAAACCCATCTATTTGCTGTCTACAGGAGACGCATTCATTTTCGACCGGAAGACACCTATAGGTTGAAAGTAAAAGGATGGAGAAATATCTATCAGGCAACTGGAAGCCAAAAGAAAACTGGAGTAGCCATACTTATATCAGACAAACTAGACTTTAAAGCAAAGGCAGTAACAAGAGATGAAGAAGGACATTATATAATAATTACAGGATCTCTCCACCAGGAAGAGCTAACAATTATAAATATCTATGCGCCTAACTCGGGAGCACCCAAATACATAAAGCAATTAATCACAGAAAGAAACAATCTTATTGACAAAAATGTGCTAATGGCAGGGGACTTTAATACTCCACTGACAGCAATGGATAGATCAACCAGACAGAAAATCACTAAGGAAACAATGGACCTGAACGACACATTGGAACAGATGGAACTGATAGATATATTTAGAACTCTGCATCCTAAAGATAGGAAATTCACCTTCTTTTCGAGTGCACATGGTACATTCTCCAAGATAGACCACATGCGGGGCATAAAGCAGCCCTCCATAAGTATAAACAAATAGAGATCATACCATGCACACTTTCAGATCACAATGCTATGAAACTTGAAGTTAACCACAGGAAAAAGTCTGGAAAACCTCCAAAAATGTGGAGGTTAAAAACCACCCTATTAAAGAATGATTGCGTTAACCAGACAATTAGAGAAGAAATTAAAAAATATATGGAAACCAACGAAAATGAAAATACAACAATCCAAAATCTCTGGGATGCAGCAAAGGCAGTCCTTAGAGGAAAGTATATTGCAATCCAGGCCAATCTCAACAAACTAGAAAGAGCGCAAATTCAAAAATTAACAGAGAACCTACTGGAACTAGAAAGGAAGCAGCAAGAGCA
>PISW01014683.1:0-20078 GCA_004023785.1 Mungos mungo | reverse complement strand
TCTCTCCTTCTATTCTGAATGACAGGTTTGCTGGGCAAAGGATTCTTGGCAGTATATTTTTTCTGTTCATCACATTGAGGATTTCATGCCATTTCCTTTCTGGCCTGCCTAGGTTTAGTAGATAGGTCTGCAACTACCCTGATAAGTCTCCCTTTGTATGTTAGGGCCCTTTTATTCCTAGCTGCTTTCAGAATTCTCTCTTTATCATTGTAGTTTGCTAGTTTCAGTATGATATATCATGCAATACATCGATTCTACTTATGTCTGAGGGAGTTCTCTGTGCCTTTTGGATTTCAATGCCCGTTTCCTTCCCACGATTGGGGAAGTTCTCTGCTATAATTTGTTCAAGAACCCCTTAAGCCCCTTTCTCTCTTTCTTCTTCTTCTGGAATTCCTATGATACAGATATTGTTCTGTTTGATTGTATTGCTCAGTTCTTGAGTTCTCCTTGTGTGCTCCTGGATCAATTTATCTCTTTCTTGGCTTCCTCTTTTTCTATAATCGTGCCTTCTAATTCACCTATTCTCTCCCTCTTCAATCGTGCAGTGGTCACCTCCATTTTATTATGTACCTCATTTATAGCATTTTGTAATCCGTCACAACTATTTTTAAGGTCCATAGTCTTTGTAGCAATAGTTTCTCTGATGTCTTCCATGCCTTTCAAGCCCAGCTATTAATTTTATGACAATTGTTCTAAATTCCTGCTCCATTATATTTCTGTTTTGAACACTTCTGTAGCTATGACTTCTTCCTGGAATTTCTTTAGTGGAGAGTTCTTCCATTTCCTCGTTTTGGTTAGCTTTCTGTCTCTTGTCAGTTTTAAAATCTTGTTATGCACTCTGCACCTGTGAGTATTGCTGCATTAAAGGAGGTTCATTGCCTGTCCGAGGCCTTCCCATCAGGAGGTGTTTTTTAATGGTGTCCCTTGGTCTCTCTTGTTATTCCTTTGGTTATTTTATTTCCCTGCTCATATTGATATTTGGGACTCTCCACCATGTGTACTTTGGCTTGTTTTTTGAGATGGCCCTGAAAAGGAAAACAGACAAACACACAGGGAACAAAAGCACACAAACACACAGACAAGTCAAATAAATAAGCAAACCAGAAGGGAAAATTTTAAAAAGGGGGTGAGGGCCAAAAACAACAAAAGGGAAAGGACAGTCTAAAAGCATAAAACCAGAAATCCCAGGTACATATAAAGAGCTGGGTGGAGGCAGTGCTGATGGAAGAGCATATACTAAGAGAGAAGTGACAGAGGTGGGGAGGAAGTGAAATTGAACATTGATCATGTAGAGAAACCAAAAGGCTTAATTCAGAGAGAGAAAGAGGAGAATATGGTAAGAGGTGAGGAGAAAAAAAACAAAGGTAAAAACAGAGATGTTACCTAAAGAAACTATACAGTCTGATTATTCCAGGGAGAGAGAGAAAGGAACGTAGTGAAGGAGGTATAGAATAGGCATCAAGAGAATGGTTTAAATGTGAGTGTTTAAGCAAACCTCTGACTAGAGTGCCCAGTCTAGTGGAGGGGAGAGATAAAAATGAGATAAAGGAAAATATATTTGAATAGCAAGATGGCAATGCAGCAATGTTGTTCTTGCCCTGGACTCTGGTTAAAATAAAAAAAGCAGCTCTCCTGTGTGGATGGGCGTGGTTTGGTATAGGATGGTCTCATCTCTGCATCCTGCTGGCTGCTCCCTGAGGTCCCACCTAGGTGGTTGTGTGGAGGAAAGTGGCGGCACCCCAGACCCTTCTGGAAACAAGCATTGCAACTCACTTTTAGTTCTGATCTCCTTGTGCTGTGGGTGTAGCCAAGGTGGGCCGAGTTGTGTTTACCAAACCCCAGCTCATTTCTAGATCTTGGTCCTTGCACTTTAATGATACTGCCCAAAATGTACTTCCACAGGCTGGGTGGCTTCCTAGCCGGGGATCGAATAGAGGGAGTAGGAAGCAGTTTCTCCTGGCGCCACCCGGGATCAGGGTGCTTAGCCCAAGGGAAAAGCCACAGCTAGAGAAAAAAATCTCCGAAAGCCCTGTGGTTACAGATAGGATGATGGGATCCCTCTCCATCCTGGACCGAGGTTTTTCTCTTCTCCAGAGACAGTTTATAGCAGTGTCAGCCACTCTTTCTCTTCCCCTTGCCTTTGCGGCTCTCCAGGGAAGCAGTTCTCTCCCCTCTGTGCCTCCGGGTTCTGGCCCATTTTTATCTTCCCCAGTTCGCACTCACACACCTATGAGGCAGTCTTCTTAGTGGACTCTGTCTCTTTTCCTCCCACACTCTTGCAGCTCAGTGTCTTATGGCTTCAGTCCTTCCTGGTTTGAGAGATGTGGGCAGGCGAAAAAGTACGGAGCTCCCTACCTCTCTGCCATGTTGCCCAGGAGAAGTGTTTTGAACAAATATTTTTTTGTTCTTTATACTTTCATAAGGGGAAAAAAATCACTAAATGGATATAGATTTCTATTTTAATCTTGTTATTTTTAGAAATACCTGCTATCAGGTAATTTGGTACCTTTTAGTTTAATTTAGTAATAGATGTGTCATACAATTGACCTGCTTGTCTTAATTTAAACTTTTGTTCTTTCTTAGAAGAAAAATTGTCTTTAGGAAATTAAAATGACAGATTTTCACTAATATTCATCAGTAAGCTTTATTATATTCTGTGGCCTCAGCTTGAATTCCTAATCAGTTGGTCTAAATACAGTGAGAATAGGTGAAAGAGAATTGGACGGTACTTTAAATATTTCTCTGTCGCTAAAAAAGTAATTGAAATTACAGGTACTTCCTTTGTTTTGCTTTTTAAATTTATTTGTTTTGAAAGACTCAGATACCAAGCAGGGGAAGTGCAAAGAGAGCAGGAAAGAGAGAATCCCAAGCAGGCACTGCACTGATAGCACAAGCCCAACTTGGGACTTGATCTCACCAACTGATCTGGGAGGTCATAATCCAAGCTGAAATCAAGAGTCGGACACTTAACCAAATTGGGATGTAAAGGATTATAAAAAGTAGGGGATGAAAGTGGCCAAATAGGTTGAAGAAGTTTTTTCCTCTTTGACCCTCTAACACAGTATATTTCATTTAAAGTCATGATACATTTTATTCTTTAAAAGCATATTAATTTTGTGTAATAAGATTGCAGTTGATAGAAGTACAGCACTCCAGAGAGGTCTCTCTGCCATCTTTAAAAAAGAAAACTGGAGCTAGAATATTGATAGGTAGTTGAAACTTAAATTCAACTTGAATTGTGCAGTTATGCAGGTTGGTTTTAATTTATGACCCCATTTTTAAGTCATTACAGGAAGGTGAGATAAGATACAATGTTTTCTATGGGAATTCTGCATAGGAGAAAGATGCATTAAATAAAATACAACATTAAGATTAATTTTACCTGTTTTTATTTTTGATAATGAGACTACTTAATGAAAATTTAAACAGATAAAACTGAGTTTATCTTTTTGTTGCCCAGCAGTGGTATACATGTAAGATAGTTGTTATGCATTGGTGTGTAGTCAACTGCAGCCTTCCTGTGCTTAATGTTTGCAAGGTATATCTTCTTTCATGCTTTTATGTTTAACTGATATATATTGTTAAATATAAATAGGCTTCTTTTAGACAAGAAATGCCTTGAGGTATGCTCTTTCAGTATGTAGTTTCTCTTTTTGTTTTTATTTCAGTGACTTAAAAACATTTCTTCTTTTTACAGTTGTTTATTTTTGAGAGACAGAGAAAGAGCACAAGTGGAGAAGGGGCAGAGAGAGAATGAGACACAGAATCTGAAGCAGGCTCCAGACTCTGAGCGGTTAGCACAGAGCCCAACTCAAGGGCTTCATGCCGTGCTTGAACTCACAAACCAGGAAATCATGACTTGAGCCGAAGTCAGGCGCTTAACCTACTGAGCCACCCAGGTGCCCCTTTCAGTGACTTCCTAAAATTAGTTTTTGAGTGTTCTGTCTCCTCGTTGAGTTTTCTTCTTTAGTGACTCTCTTACATGTATGTTGGGGTGGTTCAGCCAGTTGGGCGTCCAACTTTGGCTCAGGTCATGGTCTCACAGTTTGTGAGTTCAAGCTCCACATCAGGCTCTATGCTGACAGTTCAGAGCCTGGAGCCTGCTTCAGATTCCGTGTCTCCCTCACTCTCTGCTGCTCCTCCACTTGTGGTCTGTTTTTCTCTCTCTCTCAAAAAGAAATAAAACTTAAAAAAATAAGTTAATACATGTATGTTGAATCTTCCTTGCCTAACTCCAATATTTGCCACTTATTCTTGAATCCTTTTCCTTACTTTTTTTAATTAGACATTTTTTCCTTTTGCCTCTCCAGTTTTCATAGGCAATTATTTGTTGTGTTTATTGTTCTCATGTTCCATTTTATTTCATATTCATTTCTGAAAGATTTTCCTTTCATTTCTGATTCTTTCCTGAGTTTTTATTTTAATTCTGGATATTTCAAAATTCTGATTTAGTTCTTTCATAACTTCCCATGTCTTTTAAGTCATTTTACATATACTTTCACATGTTGCCTATGTTTTTGGCTTAGGTGTACAGTTTTGAACTGTTTTCTGAGCTTATTTGTTCTAGTGTGGATTCATTGTAGAGATATTACTCTGCTTCTTATTCTCTTTTTCTTCTGATAACTGTATGAGATTTGACCTTGATTCTGTTCTGTTGATCATTTTTTTATGTAGTATTAGTTTTCTTTACTTTTAAAAGTAATTGAGATTCAAGATAGCTTTTCCAACTGTACAGACCTCTCTTCAGTGATTTTTGTGTAATGTTTAAAAATAAGACTACTTGTTTTCTGAGATTTTTTTGGCTCTGTTCCCTTCTCCCATTTTTATCTGTACCTTTTCTTACTTTAGTTCCATTTTTTTGGTCCAGTTCAATTTTGAATCCTTTCCTGGGACTTTCTCCTCAGGGAAATTTGGTGGTTGTGTTACACAAATTCCTAGGGGCTAGATTGTTTTCCCCCATTTCAAGCTTATTGTAGACCTTTTGCACATGTTTGCTATTGGGTTGGGTAAAACTCCTTTTCAGTTTTGTGTGCTTTCTTCAGACTGGTTCGTTGTAATTTCCTGTTTGTGTGTCTTTGCTATTTTAGTGTTCTGTTTTCAGATCCACTCAACTCCGCGTTAGTGGCAGGTATCATTCAGGACAGCGGTTGTTAGTGCCTCATCTCTACCAGATAGCGTTATGCTTCATCACCAGGTTTTGTTGTAAATACTGTCTGTGGGTTTTTGGTTTTTCTATCTAGTTATTCTTTTTTTGTTGTTTGCTCTTGGTGAGAAGCTTCTGGGAGCTTTAAAAACTGTGAGAATTACAGAATTCCTCTGACAAGCAATATTTTATAAAATAAAACTCCAGGTAAATAAAGTAGATTTGAAGAGCTCCATGATTTAACTACATCTGACCCATTATGTGTTAGAACAGTATTTAATCTTTCAAGGGTTTGACCCTTAGATAAATTTTCATAATGCTTCATAGAACTAAGCATGTAATACGTTTTCAGTCCACAATTCTTGGTACGTATTTATTCAAGAAAACCCTCGGTCAAATAACTTTTTTCTTATTTCATCGGAGGAGTGTTTGTTTTTAATTCTGTCAAACTGATGAAATTTCTCACATCATAGCCTTGTGTGCATACTTTTAAAGTTGATTGAAATTTAACTTCAGTTGATTCCTTGCCAGGATCATTAAATGTCTCCTCAAAGAAGAGCTGAGCAAGGGGGCAGCTTACAGTGTTGGGTTTATGTATTGCCTATATTGGCAGAGTGAGATGAACAAAGAAATGCAATACTGTCTGTAACAAAATTTAATCTGTGAAGTTTAATACAAAGTTTCCATTTTTAACCAATACATTTGAGAAAACATCACATGTATTTTGAATTTGTGCAGGATTATGCCCTCTTGATCTTTAAATTGTTTTTGAGGTTAACCTTTTAAGGTTAAAAAGTCAGTAATAGTGTTTAGAATTATCTTCCTACTAACTGTTTATAGTTCTTTGGGTCAAAGCAGTGAACAAGATATTACTTAGACATTACTAAGATATTACTTAGTGCAAGTCTTCATGAATTTAACTCTTTTCACTTTACAGTGCCTTGTCTGGATAGAACTCAGAGAGTAGAACTAAAGGAATACTAAACTATTTGAAGAAAATGGCGTGTGTCTTCACGTAGAGTGCTATATTTGATAGGAAATTGTTATGTGGCAGTGAATGAATACCTATGTGAATCAATCGATTTGAAAATAGTGTTATTATTAATTTCATCGCATATAATATTTTATAGGTGTAGTCACTGCTCTTCCCCGCCATGGAAGATAGCAGGCATAGTCAAAGGCTGGGACCCTGTAGACCTGGCTTCTAGTTTTGGCTTTGTTACGCTGGATAATCTTCAGAAAATCACTTAGTAGTGGCTGCTTTGTCTTTAAAAGAAAATCATCAGTATCTAGTGCTATTCTAAGTCCTAAACGGATTTTAAAGATGTCTCATTACTATTTTTATAGTGACCTTTATTTGTTTAATGAATTTCTAGAAGCAAATTACAGAGTACATGGGGCCCTCTAGGCAGAATGATGGAGAAAGCACGTCATATTTGAGAAAGTGAAGTCGTTTTCTGTGACCAGAGTATTGGGTGCAGTTATATGTGTCACAGGAGATGAAGGCAAAAGTTTCAGTGGGGAGTTTGTTGGTTTGGTCTTGATCCTATCACTGATGGGGGAGGGGATAGGGACACATCAGGGAACTCTTAAAATATTATAGATTGAAGAGTGATGTTTAAATGCTATGTTCCTTTTAAGAGCCTATATCTGCTGGATTTGTTCCCACAATGGCAAGGCAGTGGGTGACTAGATCTTGAACTAAAGTGATGGTGAAGGGGGAGGAAGGGCAAGCCTATAACATATATTAAAGAGTTAGAATCACTAAGGCTTCTGACAGAAGAGGGGAGAGTCCAGGGTGATTCCTGAGGTGGGCCTTAAGCTCCTAGGATGAAAGTAGTGGTTTATTCCTAGACTTAAAGTGGTATGGATTTCATAGTAAGTACAGATTACTAAAGACTGTGATGTAAAGCTTTTCCAACTTTGTCATAGTAGTGTTTAATATTATTACTTTAAAAATACATTCTCTGAATTTGTAAGAACTAGCAAATGCTGCAACAGATAAATCATGGTCTGAGAATATCTAGAAATTGTGAAAAATATGAAAATTGGTACCTCTAATTTCACACCATTTAAAATTTTTAGTTTTTAAATATGTGTGGTTTACTTACTTTGTTCCTTAAAAACAACAATTAAAACAGAAAGAGAATAATTCCCCTGAAACACAATTTTATGAAGCCTGAAGGAATGGACTCTGTATTAAATATTTACAAAGAGTTCCTGAGACCAAAAACGGTGGCCCTTCTTTTCCAGCAGCTGGAATCCAAAAGATCTTGAAACCAGTCCTGAAAAGCTTGCTCCTATGCAAGAAATCCTGGTGGCTTTTGAGAGGAAGATAGAGAACTATTCTGGAAAATTTCAAGTGGTAGTAGAGGTGAGTCACTGACATGAAGAATTTATCCAGGGACTACAAGTATTCATTTTCTCTTTTTTATTAACAATTTAAAAATATATACATTCAGATAAGGCAATTTGAAGATCTTAGTCTTTGTGTTCTAAAATTTTTAATGAGTAGCTTATAGAACAAGTAGTATTTCCTTGCCCACATAAAATTATATATATGTTGACATTTTAAGAAAAAAAAAAAACAGATACATTCAATGATGTAATCTTCAGCAACAGTTCTGTTTCTTTAAGATGATGATACTGGGAAAAGATATAAGTAAATGTCATATTTATTATACTTGAAATGTAGGATATACTTGGATGGGATTTTAAAAAATGTACTAATTTAATTTGATTCATAACCTCTTTGATCACTAGAGCACTTTGTTCTAGTAGGAGTGGATGATACCAGTGAGGAGGAAGTCTTGCTCTCATTCACATGCTGCTTGGATACCCTAGCTAAGCTTCTCTGAATAATATTTTATTTAGAAACAATGCAGGATTAATGTAGCCCCCTCCTAATTATTTATTATTTTGGGGAATGAGATTTATATGGACAAGGCACAAACTTCAAAGGGTACAAAAGGTGTAAAAATAGTTTTCCTCCCAATTCTATCCCTCAGTCATCCAGTTTTTCCTCTGCAGGAACAACCATATTTATTTGTTACTTGTATAGTTTTCCCGAAGTATTTTATGCATATATATATATACAAACATATAGGTAGTATACATTTTTAACTGTTTTCATATCCTTACACAATAATCATTGGTCTTGTAGGTGAGATTCTTCTCCACCCCCCAGAAAATTCAGAAGAGTTTTAATTTATATAGCTTTATCTCTCTTCCTCTAGATTTGATGTAGACATGTAGCACCTTTCCATTACTAACTTGTAAGATCTATTGATTAGTTTAATAGTTTTGCATTTTTGCCATTGAGATATTAGAAGATCTAATTGCCACACTCTAACCTAATCATTTGAAATAGAGCAGTTAGCCATCTCAGTCCTTTATTTTGTAGCTGTTACTCTTTTTCCCACTTATTCCAGTTTTTAAAAGTAGCCAGTAAACTCCAAAAGGCAAGACAGTACACACATAAACATTTATGAAAACTATGCAGGGAGCTTCCTGTATTAATATATTAGTATGAATTCTAGCTTAACTATAAATGGCTTTTGACCAGGTAATTCTTAGTGTCTGAGGGAGAAAGTGCCGGAAGCATAGAGACAGATAGGTAGGTACTGAAGAAAGAGAAAGGATGCACAAGGTGAAAAAGAGGGGTTGTCCAAGGAGCCATAGTCCTTAAACATAGCTACTGAACCTGGACTTGACTGTACAAATACAGTTGACCTAACAACAGGTAGAAGTCATACCCTGAAGTAGTTGTATCACTTAGTTGGATTCCACAAAGGGCTCTGGTTTCCAATATTTTGGAAGACTAAAGAAAGGAAAAACATTAGCAAGTTTTATTCTTAGGAGAATGAATCATTAAGTTGGAATTTTAGGTGGCCTGTCATTTACTTTCCATTTACTATTATTTCCTGATATAAAGACTTAAATGTAGGCACATTTTGTTTCTGCCTGTTCCTGCTACTTTTTATCCTCACGTTTATTTCAAGGCTCTTTTTTCACTAAAACTGATTTTGTGTGGGACTTAATTATTATTTTTTTCATTGGAGATGCCCCTGTTGACATGAAATAGTGATTTTTTAAATTATAATTTATTGTCAAAGTAGCTAAGGTACATTGTATACAGTGTGCTCTTGGTTTTGGGGATATTCCCATGATTCATTGCTTAACATAAAACACCCAGTGCTCATCCCAGTAAGTGCCCTCCTCAGTGCACATCACACATTTTCCCCTCTCCCCCGCTTCCTCTCATCAATTCTGTTTGTTCTCTGTATTTAAGAGTCTCTAGTGGTTTGCCTCCCTCTCTGTTTGAAACTATTTTTTCCCCTTCCCTTCCCCCATGGTCTTCCGTTAAGTTTTTCATGTTCCACATATGAGTGAAAACATGATATCTGTCTTTCTCTAACTTATTTCACTTAGTGTAATACCATCCAGTTCCATCCACCTTGTTACAAATGGCAAGCTTTCATTCTTTCTCATTGTCGTGTGTGTGTGTGTGTACATCTTCTTTATCCATTCATCAGTTGGCGGACATTTGTGCTCTTTCCATAATTTGACTACTGTTGATAGAGCACATTGGGGTACATGTGCCCCTATGAATCAGCAGCCCTGTATCCTTTGGTTAAATTCCTATTAGTGCTATTGCTGGGTCATAGAGTAGTTCTATTTTTAATTTTTTGAGGAACCTCCATACTGTTTTTAGAGTGGCTGCACCAGTTTGCATTCCTACGAGCAGTTCAAGAGGGTTCCTGTTTCTCCACATCCTTACCAACATCTGTTGTTTCCTAAGTTGTTAATTTTAGTCACTCTGACCCATGAGGGAGTATCTCAATGTGGTTCTTATTTGTAAGAAATAGTGATTTAAAAAAAAAAAAACCACAACATTTTTATGGTAGTGTCACATAAAAATGAAATTTCCTGGTACATTTGTTTGCCTGCTCCTTGATTCTGTTTATTTTCTTTATATCTGTTCCTGCTTTTTATTTGTTATTTTTTTCAGTTTTTTTTAAATTTTTAAATTGAATTATAGGTGACATGCAATGTGACATTTGTTACAATAATTTCAGGTGTACAACATGGTGATTTGACAACTCTGTAAGTTATGCAGTGCTCATAGCAAGTGTAGCTACCGTCTGTTACCAGTTTACTTTTTGTATGCTTTAGTTTACTAAATTATACAAATACCATAAGTAAATGCCAATTTAAACTTTAAATTGACACCCCCAATTTGCTTCAGTCTCTGTAAAACATTAAAAAACTTAGATCTCTTTTGGAATATATATTTTATTGTTTTTAGTGCAGAAACACTAAATGGATGAAATGTTTTCCACTTAGAAAGTTTCAGAAATAGAACTATTTTACCTATGTTAGATTGTGATCGACGTATGTTAGCCTGTAAATGTTTTTCAGGATTCCAGTTCAAACAGTAATTTTTGAAATTGAGTCTCAGGTGACCTGTGAGTCTTTGGGCAGGTGTTGTTCATTGTACTGGATTATATTGATAAACTAAAAACATATAGATTAAGGATTGACAAAGACAAAATGCATTTAATAGGTTTTGAGGGGTTTTTTAAAGTTTATTTATTTATTTTCGTGGGGGGAAAGGGGCAGAGAGAGAGGGAAAGAGAATCCCAAGCATTCAATGTGGGGCTCAAACTCATGAGCTGTTGAGATCATGACCTGAGCTGAAATCAAAAGAAATCAAGAGTTGGACGCTTAACTGACTGAGCCACCCAGGAGCCCCTGCGATTCTTAAGCGTGATTTCTTATATCATTTTCAGGTGAAACCTTCCTTTGCAATTATAATGGTTGTGATTTTGGATAAAGATGATTCAAACAAAAAGTACAATATAAAATTCATTCTTCTAGGAACATACAATGTATAAAATGAGGACAGATAATTTAAAATGAACAATAAATAACACTAATTTTTAAATATGTACTACCTAAATGGCATTTATCATAACTGTGAAATACACATTTCACTTACTTTTCAATATAAATATATATATTTTTAAAGTAATAATGCATATTGACATTTTAAAATATATTTTTATAATCATTTCTTTATCAGATATTTCAGTATATTCTCTGCTCACTGTATTGACTTTTCTCAATTTAATTTTGAGGAATGCTATAGTTTATTAAGTAAATACCTATTTAAAAATATTTTTAGGGCACCTGAATGGCTCAATTATTAGTAATCTGACTTCAGCTCAGGTCATGATCTCACAGTTCCTGGTTTCGAGTCCCACATCGGGTGAGCAGAGCCCCACTTCTGGTGAGCTCAAACCTGGCATCAGGTGCACATGACCCTTGCTTTGGGTAAAACATGAGCCCCGGGTGAGCCCTACTTCTCTCTCTCTGTCTCTCTCTTCTCCTGTTTCTCCTCCCCTTCCTCTCTCTCTTTCCCCTCTCTCTCTCTCTCTCTATCTGTGCCCCTTCCTCACTTGTGCCCCCCCAAAAACATTTTTTTAACTAAACTTGTAGAAAATTTGATTTAAGTAATTAAGAGTCCTCTTCCATTTTTCATGTTTGAAGTGTGTGAGACAGAAAAAATTTGACAGAATTTTGTACTTTATGTAAAGCCAGAGAATTTTCAAATTTGGTAAATTAAAAAATTTTTAATCTATTTGACATCCTTACAAGTATTCCTCCTTTTGGAGAAGTGAAAATAGGTTTGAAAGTTAAAGTTTATCAGAATGGTGCATAGTATTTCTGGTTTGATTGGAAACTAGATGGTAAAAGTTAAAGTAGCTTGTTCATTAACCATAACTTAATTCTCATTGGAGTTAAAAATAATAAAAAAAAATTACTATTATTTTTAAAGAAGTGTATGTCCTTTATCATCCCTCCTTTTCCCTTTTTTGCAACAAGTCCTCTCATTTCAGCTCTGGAAAACTGAATGATAAATTTCCAAAGAATAAGCAACTAAAATTTTTCTTTCTAACAGTACATTTTCTAAAGCTTTTTGACTGAGGGAACCTAAAAGAAAATCAGTATTGTTTTAAATAACAGTAATGATGTTTTAATAATGGAGGCAATATCCAAAATATTCTTCTATCTTGTTGTGAAATTTCCTGGACACTTACTTTGATTAGCTGGTGCCTGGTGGTGAGGATTGATACTAGGGAACTTGATCCTAGTCTCAGCCTTGTAACTGATCCATTGTATTACTCAGCAGAGAAATCATATAACCTCTTTGTGCTTCAATTTATTGTAAAATGAAAACTGCGCTCTAAAGCAAAGAGCTTGGTGCTGTAAGTCTTGCAGGACATAGTCTCCAGTTCCATTGGATACAGCCTGAGATGTCAAAACTACTACTGATGGCTGATGTTTGTATCAGGAGTTGAATACTCATGGAGACTAATAATCTTGGGCCTATTACTTAACCTCTCGCTGCTTCCGTTTTCTTTCCTCCCAAAGTATAATGTCTAAATCAAGGTTTTTTGAAACTTAAAATGGCATGTATATGTATATATATGCAATTTCTGTAGTATGTATGCAATTTACAATAATATATAACATATAAAAATAAAGTATTGAGGCTAAAAAGCTTGTTATTATAGTTGTTAGGCTATTTTCATTATTTTCTTCTGGTTACTAGATAGAGTTTGCTCTTCAGGACCAATAGAATAAATTTTCAAAAGTGCTCTGTATGGCCCTTAAATATAGTGTTTTGAAACTCTAAAGACAGCTAGTTTGTACCATGTTCCTATCAACTCCCTCAGTGCCAGCTCCTGTTGTTTTTTCCCCTTGCTTTCACCATCTCCAAATTGCTTAACCTTTTCATCTTCACTGATCCTTTCATTGCTGACCTTCCTTCCTCACTACTCTGTTCTACTTTTTAGAAACCTAGAAACTATCTGAGCCACTAATATCTTCTTACAAAATGATCTTTCTACATCTGTGATGTGATTGAATCCTGGTTTCTTCTAATCCCAACTACACACCACATGCACTTGTACCCAGTCACACTTTTGGGCAGTGTCTCCTATAGAAATGGCTCATTATTTCACATTACTTCTCCCTTTCAGGTTTTTATACCTCTGTTTTTCTCACCTGGATCCCTAGAACAGCGTTAATAATTTGGTGTTATACATATGTATGCCTTGTTCCTAATTATTTTTTATTTTGTCAAAATTTGAATGACCTCCATTAAATAAGGAGAACATTTTATATACAATGTGTAGAATCATATTCATTGAGTATAAGGTATTTCTATAGAAAGCATCTCTATATTATGGACTGGTAAGAAAAAAAACTATCAATTACAAGACACTATCAATTTTAAGATGTATTCCTATTTCATTAACGTTAAAATATGAAGAAAAATGTAACTTAGAATTAATGAGATAACGACATATATAGTAGATAGTGGTTTTAATCTTACTAAATTTTTGTAAAATTTTCCATGTATTCTTGTTTGCTTGATGGAAACTTTTCAAATTTTCTTATACTTTCATAGTTTCTGTGATTACTTTTTGCTTTATTGGAGATACTGTAAAAAGTAAGAGAGATTTTCTTGTTTTAGTTCTTCCTAAATGCTTAATGCTTTAATGATTACATAACTTGGATCATCTGTATTTCTAAATTCCCACCATGACACAAAGATGAAACATCATTTGAATACTTGATAGGGCAAACGTTTTTTCATTTTTCAAGAAGGGTGAGCTATACTGAAAGTTTCTAGGCTCTTCTCCCCACACACAGAATTTACATATTAGCTCTCATATTCATGCTAGCATATGTTATGAGGTAGTAGAGCCCTCTGACCTTGTACTGTCAGTTCACTTTACACCATATTTCCCCCTTACCTTATATACCTTTGGTTTTAATTTGTCTTAGTTTCTGTTTTCTCTCCAAAGCTATATAACAAAAACACTTATTTCTTCTTTTTCAGTTCACTATCCCTTATAATTCCTAGTCCCCTATTACTTTACTTTCTTGATCTCTCCTATTATCTTGTTTACTCTCAGAGAGTATGTTGATGGGGGTGGGATAGGTATCCAGAAATGAGTGTATATTAGTATTTTGCATACCTTACACCTCAGTTGAGAGAAATATGGTCACTATCTTTTATTTGAAGGAAGATGGTTATGTGTCCACTTGAGTGCTATAGCTCAAGGTCGACGTCTGGAAATCTGTTAGATCTGGACTGTCTTCTTGGAGATGTGGAGTGTGTCTAAGAGATCAGAAGGAAAAATAAGGGATTATACAAACTGATCTTTCTACCAGTTAAAACATTTTAAGAAACCCAAGGTCTATGTAAATGATGCAAAATCGTAATAGAATAATGTTTTGTTTGTAAGTGTTAATTTAGTTTCTAATGTAATAGAATGTCCAGGAAGTATTGTTTGGCTAATCTTTACTCACAGAAGATACTGAAATTTAGTTACACTGGTTGAAGTGATTGTCAGATTATTTTATGCCTTCTGAGTGTTCTTATTTTGGAGGCTTAGAGATTATAGGGAAACTTTGGACTCCCTAAAGTACAGGTTTTTTTGTAAGGAGGGGATCCATAACTTTCAACAAAATCTTAAAGAGGTTAACCTCAAGGAAATTAATCCTTTTCTTCAGAATATTAGGTTAGCACTATTTCTTTTTTATCTGCTCTCCATTGTGATCCTGATTGTAAATCAGGAAAACCCAGGAGTATTTTGAAACTCAAAACAAAGAAAATTTGGTCTTGAGTTGTTACCCTTGAAAATGGCAGTGTTGTTCAAGTGGTATATTTAGAACAATAGTAAAACTGTCCGTGTACTACCAGGAAATTACTTTCAGGAAGTAGTAAATATAAAGTTGGTATTGTTTTCACAGAAAAAGACATTAGAAAACTGTGGGTCCACGTAAGTTGAGTATATGTGAGGAATTAAAATATACTTTGAACTTTAGTAATTTTATAGTTGTGATTTAAATTATTTTCTGAGAAAATATATATTGCAAATAATGAATATTACCTGGTATTTGTTTGTATATATGTGTGTAAGTATATATATGTATGTGTCTATGGGAATTACTTTTTAATATTCATATGAGTAATGAAAATACTTGATTTTTCTTTTTTACTTTAGTGCATGCAAGATATGGGAAATACTAAAGCAAGACTACTCTATGAAGCCAATCTTCCAGAGAACTTTCAAAGACCGCAGACAGATCAGTATCCTTTAAACTTTATTGTGGTTTTTAAAAGAATTAACTTATTTTTATACTTCATATTTTAAATGTCTGTATTTAGAAAGTTGTGAACTTTATCATACTGTTATATATTTAGTTTTAAATGTTCGGTTATTTATTTTGAGAGAGCACACGCATGCATGAGTTGAAGAGAGGGCAGAGAGGTAGAGAATTCTAAGCAGGCTCTGTACTGTCAGACCTTGGAGGTCGGAGAGACCATGTAAAATACTAGTACAGCCTTGAAATGAGCAATGATGAAGTTATAAATTAGTACATGAAGAACGGACAAGAAGGAATTGGGAAGATTGAAAAGAAATTGGGAAAGCATGAGGAATTGGGTTATATTAAGACTGGCTCTGTCTCTGAAGAAGATACTGGGACGACCCCATATTTTAAAACTTGGGCGAGGTTCTATGGTGAAGTAAAGCATATCCCCAAAGAGAAAGAATTCAGTACCAGATGAAAGTTGAAGAGTCAGAAAGGAAAGGTAATGAGCCATGCTTCATTGCTTTGGACAGGTTCAGGTATCTGTTGGACATATACATGGAGATCCCCATTTAGTAGTTGGGAAGATGGGTCTGGACCTTAGAACAAAGCAGGAAATTCAGTGCAGATTATAGAGTAATTTAGCATGTAGGTGATAGAAAAGTCTTGAATGAGGTTATGCTTACCCAGGGCATCGGGAAAGCTGTTTTCTTTCTTTTTTTTTTTTATGTTTATTTTTGAGAGACAGCACGAGCAGGGGAGGGCCAGAGAGAGAGAGAGGGAGACACAGAATCCGAAGCAGGCTCCAGGCTCTGAGCTAGCTGTCAGCACAGAGCCGGATGCGGGGCTCGAACCCACGAATCGTGAGATCATAACCTGAGTGGAAGCCGGATGCTTAACCGACTGAGCCACCCAGGTGCCCCAGGAATGCTGTTTTCTTTCTCCTCTGAAAAATGGAGGCCTAGGGCAGAACCCGGGGGAACAGTGGATGGTTGAAGGACATAGAGTGGAGCAAACAAGTAATGTCCTGGGTTTTTACCAGTTGCTTGCTAGTTGTATTTATTCCTCTTCTCTCTGGTTCTCACCCCAGAGGCTGAGTTGACATATTTCTCAAATGGAAGAATTTCCTTTCTGTGGAAGTTTGTATGTGTGTTGGGGTTAGTTTGGTTTAAGTTGGTTTTTTTTGGAGTTCTCTTGAATATTACAGGGTAAATTATTGAAATTATTGAAATTTTGGTAGTATCCTTTATTTAGTACTTTGTGGGTGAAAGTGGCTTCCAAGTTATTTAATGTATCATCATGATTCTGTATTGTTTTCAAAGAAGCCTTGAAGATATTCAGGAAAGGACTGTATGTAGTTTTTTGGTATTACATTGAACTGTTCCTGTTTTATGTTTTTGTTTTTTTAAGTTTATTTATCTGTTTTGAGAGAGAAAGAGAGTAGGCTATGGGCAGAAAGAGAGGAGAGAAAGAATCCCAAATTATCTGTGCTCAGCACAGAGCCTGATATGGGGCTCATTCTCGTGATCTGTGAAATCATAACCTCAGTCAAAATCAGGAGTTGGATACGTCACCAACTGAGCCACCCAGCTGCCCCTAACATTGCACTGTTCTTTTTATTTTTTTATTATTTTTTTTTAGTGTTTTATTTATTTTTGATACAGAGAGAGAGCATGAGACGGGGAGGGACAGAGAGAGAAGGAGACACAGAACCTGAAGCAGGCTCCAGGCTCTGAGCTAGCTGTCAGCACAGAGCCTTATGCGGGGCTCGAACCCACGAATGTGAGATCTGACCTGAGCCAAAGTCGGAGGCTTAACCAACTGAGCCACCCAGGCACCCCACATTGCACTGTTCTATGCACTGTTTTGTATATGTTCATAAGAATACTATTTCTTCTCAAGTAATTACCATTTTATGATGAACCTTATAGAAATAAAGGATTAATGAGATAGTGAGTTATTAATTTGTGCTGATATATTTTTAAATGTTTGGTACTTACCTAAAAATTTCAAGAGAATAAGATTTTTACAGTGAACTGATTGGTGTTTGGCATTATTACATCCTTGACCTTTGAGACACTGAAGACACAATGTTGTTCACAACAGCTGAAGTAGCTTTAATGCTTAAAAAAGGTTTGCTGTTTGCTAGGCACTGAACTTGGCATTTTATGTACATTATCTTTTTTTTTAATTCTCAAAAGCTCAATGAACTAGAGCATAATATTTTCCTTTTGCATTTTTTTCCTTTATTTTCATTTATTGTCAAGTTGGTTTCCATATAACACCCAGTGCTCATCCCAAAAAGTGCCCTCCTCAATGCCCATCATCTCCCTTCCCCTCTCCCCCAGGTTTTTCTCAGTATTCAAGAGTTTCTCATGGTTTGCCACCCTCCCTCTCCACAACTGTTTTTCCCCTTCACCTCCCCAATGGTCCTCTGTTAAGTTTTTTCTATTCCACTTATGAGTGAAAACATATGGTATCTGTCCTTCTCTGCCTGACTTATTTCACTTAGCATGACACCCTTGAGTTCCATCTACGTTGCTACAAATGGCCATATTTCATTCTTTCTCATTGCCATGTAATACTCCATTGTATATATATACACACCACATCTTCTTGATCCATTCGTCAGTTGGTGGACATTTAGGCTCTTTCCATGTAATACTCCATTGTATATATATACACACCACATCTTCTTGATCCATTCGTCAGTTGGTGGACATTTAGGCTCTTTCCATGATCTGGCTATTGTTGAAAATGCTGCTGTGAACATTGGGGTGCATGTGCTCCTATGTATCAGCATTTCTGTATCACTTGGGTAAATCCCTAGCAGTGCTATTGCTGGGTCATAAGGGAGTTCTAGGGATAGTTTTTTGAGGAACCTCCACACTGTTTTCCAGAGTGGCTGCACCAGTTTACATTCCCACCAACAGTGTAGGAGGGTGCCCGTCTCTCCACACCCTCGCCAGCATCTATAGTCTCTTGATTTATTCATTTTAGCTACTCTGACCTGTGTCAGGTGGTATCTCAGTGTGGTTTTGGTTTGTGTTTCCCTGATGATGAGTGACACTGAGCATCGTTTCATGTGTCTGTTGGCCATCTGGATGTCCTCTTTGGAGAAGTGTCTGTCCATGTCTTCTGCCCATTTCTTCACTGGATTATTTGTCATTCAAATGTGGAGTTTGGTGAGTTCCTTATAGATTTTGGATACTAATCCTTTATCTGATAATGTCATTTGCCACTATATTTTCCCATTCAGTCTGTTGCCTTTTAGTTTTCTTGATTGTTTCCTTTGCCATGCAGAAGCTTTTTATCATGATGAGGTTCCCATAGTTCATTTTTGCTCTTGATACCCTTGCCTTTGGGGATGTGTCAAGTAAGAAATTGCTGCACTTGAGTTTGAGGAGGTTGATTCCTACTTTCTCCTCGAGGGTTTTGATGGTTTTCTGTCTCACATTCAGATCCTTCATTTTGAGTTTATATTTGTGTATGGTGTAAGAAAGTGGTCTAGTTTCATTCTTTTGCATGTTGCTGTCCAGTTCTCCCAGCACCATCTGTTAAAGAGGCTGTCTTTTTTCCATTGGATATCTTTCCTGCTTTGTCAAAGATTCATTGACCATACATTTGTGGGCCCAGGTCTGGGTTCTCTGTCCCATTCCATTGGTCTATGTGTCTGTTTTTGTGCCAATACCGTACTGTCCTGATGATGACAGCTTTGTAAGAGGCTAAAGTGTGGGATTGTGATGCCTCCCATTATGGTTTTCTTCTTTAATATTACTTTGGCTATCCGGGGTCTTTTGTGCTTCCATACAAATTTTAGGACAGTTTATTCTAGGTTTGTGAAGAATGCTGGTGCAATATTGATTTGGATTGCATTGAAAGTGTAGATTGCTTTGGGTAATAATGACATTTTAACAATATTTATTCTTTAATCCATGAGCATGGAATATTTTTCCATTTCTTTGTGTCTTCTTCAATTTCCTTCATAAGTTTTCTATAGTTTTCATCATACAGATCTTTTACATCTTTGGTTAGGTTTATTCCTAGGTATTTTATGGGTTTTTTGCAATTGTGAATGGGATCAGTTTCTTGATTTCTCTTTCTGTGGCTTCATTATTGGCATATAAAAATGCAACCAATTTCTGTACATTGATTTTGTACCCTGTTACTTTGCTGAATTCATGGATCAGTTCTAGAAGGCTTTTGGTGGAGTCTGTCGGGTTTCCATGTAGAAACCAGTCTGTCTGGCTTGGGAATCAAAGTGATGCTGGCTTCATAGAATAAGTCAGGAACTTTTCCTTCTGTTTCTATTTTTTGGTATAGCTTGAGAAGAATGGATATTAACTTTGCTTTAAATGTCTAGAATTCCCCAGGGAAGCCATCTGGCCCAAGGTTCTTATTCTTTGGGAGATTTTTGATAACTGATTCAATTTCTTCACTGGTTGTAGGTCTGTTCAAGTTTTCTATCTCTTCCCATTTGAGTTTTGGTAGTGCATGTGTGTTTAGGAATTTTTCCATTTCCTCTAGGTTGTCCCATTTGTTGGCATATAATTTTTCTTAGTATTCCCTGATAATTGCTTGTATTTCTGAGGGATTGGTTGTAATAGATCCTTTCTCATTCGTGGTTTTGTCTATTTGGGTGCTCTCTCTTTTCTTTTTGAGAAACCTGGCTAGAGGTTTTTCAGTTTTGTTTATTTTTCAAAAAGGCAAATCTTGGTTTCATTGATCTGTTCAACTGTTTTTTGGGTTGTATTTTGTTTAT
>PISW01014682.1:0-20207 GCA_004023785.1 Mungos mungo | reverse complement strand
CGTAACCACAGTGACCTTCCAGTCGGCCGGCCAGCCTCCTGCGCCGCTCTGGCCTTCCCACGGCCCAAGAGCTCTCTGAACAAGGCGCCAAGTTGGCAGCAGTGGTGTGGGTGGGGTTCGGAGGGGCGTGGGGGCAGGGCACAGCCTCGACTGTGTAGCGACTACCATTATTACACGGCTTTAGAGGGAGACACGGCTCGGGCCTCAGCCTGCCGTTCGCTTGATGGGTAGATTCCTAACCTCTCCGAGCCTCAGTGTCCTTCTACGTAAGAGAGAGGTAAGAGCTCTATTTGCTTAGGAAATATAAACCGTGAAAAAGGAATAAAGAATTCTCAAGAATCTGGAGATCTATATGAGGTAGCTAACTCGCACTGCACTGAATCCATCCACCTCTTTCTCCCCTGAAACAGGAAACCCACCGGGAGTAGGAGAGTTGCAGCTGACCCATTCGGAGGGAGGGCAGAGGCCACGGAACACCCGTGACCGTTGCCTCCTGGTCAGCGCCGGCACACTGTCATTCAGAGAATTCCTCAAGGTTCCGGCCAGCACCGCTGCCCCCAGCCCTCCTCTCTCCCCGCTCTGGCTGGGGACTCAACCGAACTGTACCTCGGTGTAGGTCACAGCCGCCTAAGCCTGGATCAATGGGTTCAAGCCTTAGTATGTCCATCTGTCAAGCTCCTCACTGGGACGGGCCTTACGTGTGTCATCGCACACTCAGAGTCCACACGCCTTCCGTCCCAGGGAGCTGCAGGCCTCTCGTCTCGTGCACAGTCAGCCTCTGCTTCATTTTTGTGCATTTTTAAAAAAATCGATCTCTTTTCCTAATCCCAGTATAGTTAACGCACAGTGTGGTATTAGTTTCAGGTGCACAGTATAGTGGTTCAGCACTTGCACACACTACTCAGCGCTCATCACAAGTGCTCTCCTGACCCCTCGCCTACTGCCACCCCCACCCGCAAGCCTCTCCTTGATTTCCCATCTGTTTCATTCATGGATTTTATCAGGCGCTACTCCAGTGACCCAGCATCTTGCCAAAGTATCTAACTTCCTGCCTGGTCTCTGTTCCTGGCCTTAAGCTAATGGGTCAGGGGATCCCAGCCCTGGTGTTGGAGCGAGTGATGACGGAACCTTCCCTGAATGGACCAATCTGTCCCAGAGACGTTTCTTCTTGTCTCCGGAAGAAGGTCGTGATTGTCCCATGGTCTAATGACTGTACTTGGCACACGTTGCCAACTAATTTTATATCATTTTCATGAAGTTTAACCTCTTGTTGTAATAATTTTAAAGAATGTTTTCTAGAGGACCACAAATAACTAGGCACAACTAAAATAGTAAAAGTTCCAATATCTAGCTTCAATGATGTATGGCAAGTAGCAGGAAACATGAACTCAGTGGTCCTCATGATTCCCTGGTTGGGTACCTTTCCTTCCTCCATGAGATGGAACTTAAGATTTAGTGTACAATCTGGGCAAGACTTAAAATATAGGAAACATAGTTGCCAGTTTCAAAATACCAAAGTAATGAAACATCCTTAGGGTTCAGTCTTTACACCTCAACTTCCTGCCGCCAACTGGTCTTCTGCACGTTTTACATTCGCGAGAGTAGAGACGGTGCTGTCCTCTTGACTGTGGTCTCTTCAAACGTCTCGTTCTGCCCTCGCACCTCCAAACCTGGTTCATTCGTGACCCGTCCCCTCCGTCTAACTTATTAATGGCCAGCGTTCCTCCCAGCCTGGGCCCTTCACACATGACGTCTGAGTTCCAGCAGTGAGTGAGTCGTGAGGATAAAACAATCTGATTCAAAATGAGGATCCATCGACACAGACGTCTTCTACTTCAGAGACAAATAGTAACACTGCCAGTTGTGACTCTAATTATGTGTCCAAATATCAATCTCCAGAGCAACTCTGACACCCAGAAATAGCTGTGTGATTTTATTTTATCATTTCCTTCTGTCTCCACTTGGACGTTTCAATTCAAGTAGTGTGTGCATGTGTCTTAGGCTCATCTTGCGGAAACAAAGGAAGCCCATCCCTGGTGCTTCCATGGAGGGGCTCAGAGGACGCGGTCCGTGAGGACGGGTTCTCAAGGGCACGCACCGTGCGCACTGGCGTCCCCCCAACTCCGCCGCGCCCCTGCTGTCCACGCGGCTGGACACTGAGCAGCAGGTGCGTCATGCCCACACCAGGCCTGCAGGCCACGCCCTCCTTCACTCCTTTCCTATTTCGCTGTTCTGCCTGGACTTCCTGCTGACTCACTCCTGATTTTGCTTGGAAACACAGCATTTCCTTTTTTTTTCTCGCTCTATGTTATAGTGGAAACAACTCGAAGCAAAATGTACTTTTTTTTTCTTGCTCTACGCCCTGCCTCCTTTTTCTCATCCGACAGGTCCAGCCTTGCGGACAGGCAAGATAAAAACAGATAAATCTTACAGACGTTGTGTAAGTCTTTAGAAATTCATAAAATCTTGTTCTATATCCTTAACCTGACCTTCCCAACAACTGCTCCTGGGGCTGAACTGGCTTCTCTTTATCTTTTAGGTTAAGAAACTGAGGCTCAGAGATACGAACTGGTGGGTCCCGGGTCCCATGTTGTCAGAGGAGGAGAAATGGGAGGCTCATGTCTGGTCACATTTTGCTTCCACTGTGCCAGGCTGGTAAGAAAGCCTCTCCCACCCCACGGCACCTTGGCTTTACCAGCCAGGAAGGCTCTCCTCCTGAGGAATTGATCCCTGCGATGAGAATGACCTGAGAAGATTAACCCGGAGCCACACTTCCCCAGCCTGCTGAGAGGGCGCAGCGGCCGACCGACTGAGATCAAGCCTCCCAGAAGAGCACCGAATCCCAACCAGGTCCTGGGGAGAGAAGGGAGAGCCCAAGGAGGTGACGAGGGGGACGCCACGCAAGCTTGTGTCCCCCACACCCAGGCTGAACTGTCCCTATCACGTGACGGGCCGGGTTCCGCCCACAGCAGCTTATGGGCTATTTCATGACCCTGACTCCTGGTCTCTCACGACACTGAAGGTCAAGTGCTCCGACTCACTTCCAACAACAGAACTACAAAGATTCCACTCTCCTCCTGCCTGGCTTCTCTTCGCCCTGTTTGGTAGTGTTCTCACGTCCCTATCACATCTGTTACTACGATTGGACGCACCTGTCCCGCCACCACGTGTGGGGCAGGAGTAAGCACCCTGAGAGTCCGTAGCTATTGATAACCCGCCAAGTGCACCTCCCCACAGAGCCCCTTCCCTGGGCCTCCGCCCCACTCGCTCCCTTCCTTCCTGGCTGGGAGACGTCGGGCAGAGTGGGACGATGTTAGTTTCTCGAGAAGCGCACAACAAGGTCCAGAGTCGGCTGTGCAGACAAGCTCTCGGCGCTCAGACAAGGTCCCCACCAGGTCCCTGAAGCCTGGAGGCAGGCAGTGTAGCGCTGAGTCCCACGGCTCCTCCAGCGGCTGAGCTGTGAACGGACACCCATGGGCCACGTGTGTGGGCGCCGCTGAGGCTGCTTTGTGCGGAGGGGGGTTAGAGGCTGCGCTGGGGCATTAACAGCAGTGGGAGGGTCTGCACAGGTGGTGGGGCCACATCACGTGGCTTCCGGAGACCTTCCAGACGCCCAGAAGGCAGGACACTCCCAGAGTAGCTCATTTCGGGCCCCTGTGGGTGGGGCCGTGCTGGTTCTATAAATGGGTAGACAGTGTCACAGAGGCACTGGATTTGCGAAGATGTTCTTGTTAAAAATACTCAGCAATGGCGATTTTTCTCTAAGATTATGAGGTCTGTATTTATAACATCCCTTGGAAACGTGGGCTAGTCTATAATATTAACTTACATATTTGATCAACATTTAGTGGCCCTCTAGTATACGCAATATATCGAGGAGAAGTGTTGTTAATCTTTGCATCATAGGATCAATGCAATGCATCATTTAAAATTGTTTTTTAATGTTTATTTTTGAAAGAGAGAGACCGTGAGAGTGTGAGTGGGGGACGTACAGAGAGAGGGAGACACAGAATCCGAAGCAGGCTCCAGGCATTGACCTGACAGCACAGAGCCCAACGCAGGGCTCAAACCCATGGACTGTGAGATCATGACTTGAGCCGAAGTCGGATGCTTGACCGACGGAGCCACCCAGGTGCCCCAATGCAAGGGGTCATTTAAAAAAAATTAACAGAGAGACACTTGGGGGGCTCAGCTGGTTAAGTGGCCGACTCTCGATTTTGGCTCAGGTCCTGATCTTATGGTTCATGTGACTGAGCCCCATGTTGTGCTCTGTGCTGACAGCATGAAGCCTGCTTGGGATTCTCTCTCTCCCCTGTCTCTGCCCCTCCCCCCTGCTTTCTCTCTCTCAAGACAAAGAGCTAAACATCAAAAAAAAAAAAAAAAAAGAATTAGAACAGGAAAAAGAAACGCTGTTTTAGAGTATATACCAGAGGAAGAGTATTATTTTGTGAAAGTTTCCTTCCGACCTGCGTGTGTATTTGGACACCAGCTCAAGATGTAAGATGTACTTCTTGCTGTCCCATCACGTATCATGATCAACAAATTTTGACTGTTGTTTGGCAGGGGTCCTCCAAGTGTAACGGGTTGAATTATGTCCCCCCAAATTCATACGCTGAAGTCCTAATCTTAGATTTTACCTTATATACAAACTGGGTCTCTACAGAGGCAATTAGTTAACACAAGTTCATCAGGAGTGGAGAGCCCATCCAATGAGCAGTATTTGAAGGGGACGCTGGGACCAAGAGACAGATGCATACAGAAGACTGTGGAAAGCCGGGGAGAACACGTGATCAGAGGACTGGGTGGCGGGTCTGTCTGTGAGCTGAGGGGTCCAAGGACAGCCAGCCGCCACCAGCAGCTGGAAGAGGTGGGGAAGGATTCTCCTCTTCAGGCTGTAGAGAGTCACAGCCCTGCACACACTCTGATTTCAGACGCCGGCTTCCAGAGCTGTGAGCAATTTCTGCTGTTCTAAGCCGCCCAGTTTTTTTACACTTTGTTCAGCAGGCCCTAGGAACCCTCTACACCAAGGACGCTCCCTGCCAGCATCAGGATCACCCGGGACCTTGTTAGAAATACAAATCATCCCACGGACAGCAGAACCCGGGGGGGGGCGGGGGGGACGCTTGCGGTGTATGTCTGGACAAATCTTCCAGTGGTTCTGATGTGTCTAATGTTGGAGAACCTCCCTGATAGCCAACTCAGTGTTCGTCACTCCTGGAATGTGGTGCCTTCGATTCATGAAAACACAGTGAGGACCACAGGAAACATCGTGAATGGTGGTCAGAGCTCAGCTGATGAAAAGTCACACCGTCAGACACAGCAGGCCACGCCACACCACCCACCCACAAATGCTATGTACTCAGTGCCTTCAGAATATCACGTCCCAAAGGCGATAAACCCAGAGTTCCTCAGTCATTGGTTTTTCATTGAAAAAATTCATTTTTCTTGGTACTCGATGAAGTAAAAACGAAGCAGAGAAGTTGTACTTGTTCACACGTCCTTACTTTTCTCTGGAAGAACAGGCTTGTGGATGGAGGGGCGAGGACTGGAGCCTCGGCCAGGGGTCTCATCAACCCCTGACAGAGACCTGCCATGCAACCCCCCTCCTGTTTCCTCTTTTAGGCCAGAGGGTCTGTCAACTATCAAAACTTTTCTACACTGTCTGCACCAGAGAGCGACCTACTGGCATTCCGTTCCAACGGCAGTAAATCTCGGGCTAGGTAACCGCTTTCCTTCTGAAAGTCACCAGTAAGAATAAGCAGCCAAGCGTCCAACTTCCCAAAAATGATAGAAAGAAAGCGTGGCTCCCTCTGTAGGTCAGCCTCATATAGACATCTGTTGTTTTCTAATTGCCCACCCAATGTCAAGTCCCATCAGCCCCCCACCACCCCTGCCTGAAGACTTGCCAGGGTGAAGGAAGAGAGTTGCAGGATGGGAAGAAATTTTCTGAGTTCCCCATTTCCTGTGCCTTTGTGGCCCTCTTTCCTCGGTGCCCGCGATTCTGGATGACCTTGCTCACCACTAGTCACCTGGAGGCTCAGCCGTCCACCTTGCCTTTCTCTAACGTCCCCTGGCCGACACACCTGCCCAGCTGCAGGCCGTGAGGCTCATTATGGCTCCTGCCGCATGATGCCTGCCTTCCTCCTGCTTCTGTTCCCTGGTCGTGACTTTGAGGGGTAATGTGAAGACGGCTCGTTCCGTCTCTGACTCGTCACTTTCTCTTCACCTGTGGAGTGCTGACCTGCCCCTCGGCGCTGGGATGTCTTCGTCCACTGGCCACCACTCCACACAAGTCCCCCCGTATCCGTGCGATGGTGATTTCGTCGTCGGCTGTGGGGCCCACATCGTTTCACTCACCGAGGTGGACTCTATCTTTACAAAGTAAAATATGGGTTTTACGCTCGGCCCCGGCCACGCGTGCGTGTTTCCGTCAGATTCTCCAGCGTTTCTCACACATCGTTGCTGACGAGGGTGCTCGTATCTGTGGGCATTGACAGGTTTCTCCCTGGGGAGCCCCGATGCCTCACGCCAGGCTGGGGCCAAGGACTCGGTGTTCCTGTCGAGGGTTCTAGCAGCAGTGGGTGCCGAAACATGTCCGAGCACGGTTCTGAGTGACCCCACCACCCTGGGCTGGGGAGGGGCAGGCGCTGAGTTCTGACACCTTTGGTCTCCAACCATGCTCCTTAGTACTTTCTTTGCTCTGTCTTTTTAAAATAAACCTTTTTGTGGCACCTGGATGGCTCAGTTGGCTGAGCATCTGACTTAGGTTCAAGGCATGAGCTCACAGTTTGTGGGCTCCAGCCCCGCATCGGGCTCTGTGCTGACAGCTCGGAGCCTGGAGCCTGCTTCCGATTCTGTGTCTCCCTCTCTCTCTGCTCCTCCCCAACTCACAGTCTTTTCTCTCTCTCTCTCTCTCTCTGTCAAAAATAAGTAAACATTAAAAAATTTAAATATTACATTTAGGTCAAAGAGTATAAACCTCTAGCTATAAGATGGATAAATTTTCTGGGGTTTTAATGTACAGAACAGTGATTAGAGTTAATACTGTATTATGTACTTAAAAGTTGCCAAGGGAGCAGATCTTAAACGTTCTCACCACGGGAGAGAAATGGTACTTATGTGACAGGAGGAAGGTGTTAGCTAAAGCCGCTATGTGGTAATACATAAGTGTACTGAATCGATGTGCTGTACGCCTTAGTTACACAATGTTCTATGTCAATTGCAGTCCAGTGAATCTGGAGGCGGGGGGCAGACCTTAAGAAACTGGAATAAAGCAGCGCATTAGCGATGTCGTTTAGATTACACTGACGGAGTCAAGAGGTGGCTGCCACGCTGTGGACCAGAATGAGAGCCCAGCAGGGGCCGCCTGGTGACGGCTGTTCCCAGTGTGGTCGCCAGCAAGTTTCAGGGCTCCACACTACAAAGAGAAATACCGCCTTGGTGCCTTGCAGCAGCAGCCCTTTGTGCGCGGTGCACTAGCCGGGCCACCGTCCCTTGGGTGTCAGTACCGGTCAGTTTGTCCCAAATGAACAGGCAGGGGCTGGGGATTTTCTGCAATGGTTGTAAGGCTCCCGAACGTGAAAGCCACATCTCTGCGGAGGGAGGCAGCATGAGAGCAGGGTGGCCAGTGCCTTCGAGGTGGAGGTCAGGGGACCACCCGACCAGTCCACAGACGGGTGTTGTCTCAGTCGCCCCTGCCCCAGTGGCCTCTAGGGAGCCGAAATCCCATCCCTCTAGAGCAGAAATCCAGGATTCTGTGTCCAAAGTTGTTCTAGAGAAACAGTTATGCTTCTTATCCCACAGTATCCCTTGCGGCAAATCCCTCTGTGGGTAAGATGGACAATTAATTAAAAGGATAAAAGTGACCTGAGAAGACTCTGGAATCCAACAAGCAAACATGGGCCGAGCGCGACATCTCACGGGCGCTGCCCCAGTGGGACCCGCACACCCTGCATGATGCCTCCTACGCCCGCAGCCCCCCTTGCTTGCTTTCCCACGTCCAGGGCCATCTCCGGAGGTTTGGTTCTCACTCGTGTTGCTGTGCTCTCCACGCTCGCCTTGCTGGGTTTACGGAGGCCAGGTGCGGGCGTCTCCCTGCTGCCCATCTCAGAGGTGGCTTCGGTCCCCTCCGGGTTCTGCTCCCGGAGAACCCCACACCCCCTTCTCCTTTCCTCGGGCGTCAGCGGCCTCTGATGTTCCAAGAACAACACCAAGGCTCCCAGACTCTGAGGCAGGCGTCTACTGAGGACACGCGCACTCGCGGTGCGAAGAGATGGCCGTGTCCGGGAGCGTCTTCCGGCCCTGATCGCAGACGCTTCCGGTGCCCGCGGCCACCTGCACCTGGGAGAATCGAGCCATGCGATGTCACCACGGGGAGCCATTCCAGGAAATTCAGTGTGTCTTGTTCGGCTAGATGTGGGAGGCGAGATGGCCGCCCAAGATGGCGACCGGGCAGAAGCCCCAAGCACCTGAGCCGCCCTAGCTCCCATCCCCCTGCCGACCGCTATGCTCCTTCACGAGCTACTAACCCAAGAGAGGCTGCGCAGCATGCTCGGAGTCCGTGATAAAGCTTTTGGACCAATGGGATAAGGCCACGCCTCCCCTAAAGGGTATATATATTGCACGTGGGGGGAAGGGGGAGAGGGAAAAACAACAAGAAGCAAGGAGAATAAAAGACAGAGCTGCAACGAATCCCGGTGTCACGTCCTTCCTTCCCGCCGGCGGGTGAGGGGCCCAACGGCTAGACACCACACACACCTGGGGTCTGGAACATTCCGCGGCAATCCCCTGCTGACACAGAGCCTACAGGTAGGCGGAGTAGTCAGGTACTCTCTCTTTACATTTCCAGAGTGTCGAAATCCGGCCCACGTGATGACCATCCTAATCAGTCTGCAATGCCTTCTTGATCTGGAACGACCAACTATGACGCTGGAAAAGGTGGAGCATCGATAATTACACTGGGAAAGTGGGTACAGACTTGTCTGAAACCATGTGTCCGGAGAAACCAGGATATCGGTCTCCCTTGTTATCATTCTTTTGTGAACCATCCTACTGGCTGGCAGAATAATAAATTATTTTCTCAGTTTAAGCAGGGGAAGGCATTTATTTAAGAAGGAATTCAACAAGGAAGGGATAGATGAGTCGAAAAGCAGACAGAATCCACAATGGCGGGGAAACGTGTCGGCACATCTCTGAGAAGGAACCGAACACCCAGAATCAGCGAGCACACACACCGTCTTTGCCCAGCTTAGGTCCCTGCACCACGTGCCACCTTCCCAAGCCTCGAGGTGGCCGTCACGCGCAATCTTTGCGGGCAGGCGCTATGCGTCTGGCTCGAGGGGAGAGGAGAGGGCCCCAGGGCTGAGGGCGAACAGGGACCACAAGGCAGGAAGAGAAGCTTTGGGCACAAGGGGGCTAGAGACACCATCTTTCATCAAGTCAGAAGAGGTGAGTGAAGGTCGAGAAAGCACAACCTGAAACAGTGTTGGAACAGCCCTGGGGCCGACTGGTAATGAGCTCCGCGCAGGCTTTGACGTTTTAACACCACGAACACGGCACAGACACCTCCTCAGCCGTTTCCCACGCCATGCCGCGGTTGCTGGGAGAAGCTAGAGATCAGACACCCGGTTCCCCTGACAGGGATGAAAGTAGAGGGAGCTTTTTTTTTTTAATTTAGGTCCAGAATCGCCTATCCTTGGAAACAAACAAACAAACACAGGGCTATAGATGGAGTGGGATTTCATTTACCTGTCGGTTCTAAAAGCAGACCAATGTTCATCCATGACTGTCCTGATATCGCTCAGTCTTAGAACATCTCACAGTTTAGGACATTCTCAGGAAAAGTACAGGTGATCTTAAAAAGGCATTAATGAGTCATTTGTCACTATGGATGGGGAGGAATTCACCAAAATGGTCTGGGACATTACCATCTGGTATGTGGCTCAATCCTACATAGAGAGAAACAGAAAACAGAGTGTGAGCAGGGGAGAGACAGAGAGAGAGAGGGAGACAGAGAATCCAAAGCAGGCTCCAGGCTCTGAGCTGTCAGCAGAGCCCGATGTGGGCCCGAACCCATGAGCTGTGAGATCATGACCTGAGCCGAAGTCGGACGCCTAACTTACTGAGCCACCCAGGTGCGCCAGGAAGACAGTTTTATGAGTACTTTCCCAATATAATTATTGATCACTGCACTTTCTCTGTGCCTGCTTGGGTGGTAAATTATATAGTAACAGTGGCATTATGTTTGGTAATTCCAATCAAGAAGACATTACAAAGGCTGATTATGATAATAATCACATACACCAGATTTAGTCATTCTCGAAATGTAGGGAGGTCCCTAATTGTACCCAATCACCCGTTTACCTATAGGTCCGTCCTCCTTCAGCACAGGATTGTTGCAAATATAGGCGTGAACAAAGTGTGAACAAGCAGAGGGAGCAGGCCCTCTAATTGCTGACGGACAATAGTTATTGCTTTGAGCACCGCAGAGAAGATTCTACAGACAGCGTCGAAGGAAAAAAACTCGCGCAGAGCCAAGGCAGCCTTGAGGTTATTCTTGTCATGCAGAGGGAAGAAGTTCAGCCTGCTTGCATCATTAAGACTGTTGATGTACCTCCCATCCTAACTGGCAATTCTGTGTGTACTGAGATTTTGTGTTCTACACAAAAGGGCTCTAAATATATCTTCTGGTTTTGACAATTCCAAAACCACTGGAGGAATCGCAGTACGTTTTGCCTTTGATGCACGTTTTAAGCCAGGGTTAGAAAAGAGGGAGGTGGCATTTTAATGCATGGCGCTCCGACGTTGGGTGATTATGATGAGGCTGACATCAAAAAGTGATCAGTCACCACCAACTCTGCATTCGCCATATGCTTCAGGTCCTCTAATGAGCATTTAAGGAAGAATCCTTCCAAATTTGGACGGCGTTGCTGAATTCTGTACAGCTTTTCCCTGAGCTAAAAATACTTTAGTTGATTAGCTAGTCCAAGTCTTCAGGACTCACCAGATGGCAACTCAAGGCTTTTAAAGAGCTGAGTTCTGCAGCAGAGCTTTTCAAGATGTGGTCCACGGACCACTCGCATTGGAATCATCCAGGGTGCTTGTTAAAAATGCAGATTCCAGGGTCCACTCCAGATGTACTACATTAGAACCCTTGGGGCTTTGAACCTCCACTGTGACAAAGCAGTGAAGGTACGTGAGCCAGCATCCCGAGGGCGGCACATAGTTGAGAACCTGTGTCCAAGGTACTTGGTTTGCAAACCCAGCTCTACTTAGAATTATGTGGGACCTCTGAATAAGTACTGATGTTCAGGCCCCGCCATCAGAGAACCTGAGTTATTAGATCCCTGCTGAGTGATTCTAACGTGCTGTGGGTGCACACAACCCCTTCTGACTGTGACGTCCAATGCTACTGCATTGCCACACATCTATACGCACGAGCTCCTTCAAATCAAAGGGCTGAACCTCACTCGCTGTTGACCTTCTGCTGTGCTTTCATTGCTGAAGCTTGTCAGGACCTTTCTAGACTTTCTACCCACAGTGCTAAGCTTCTCAGTCCATCATCAACCACACATCCAAAATCTCCCCTGGCCAGAGAGCACGGGGTCCATGGGCATGTTCACATGCTGCTGGCGGCAGATGAGGTACTGTGCACACACGCTTTTCATTAGCAGAACCCTGTTATCATATCTAATCCCAGGAGAGAGGTAGCCTCAAACTTGAACTTCACTGGAATTATTGCTTAGGACAAAGCGGTGATAGGTAACAACGTTAAGCTTAGGTGGACTTAAAGATACAGCAGATGGGTCCTAGATGGCGGATGACAGACTTTGGCGACATGAGCCTGGGGGTACCTGCCCCAGGTGTGAGGAATACTGGAGTCAGGACCGACGCCATCAGAGGGGGCTGGCCACCAGCGGCATCACTTGGGTGGGGCAACCTTGGGCAACGTGCAAATGTGCTCTGAGCCTCAGTTTCCTCATCTATGAAATGGGCAAGATGATATAATTTAGCTTATATGATTGGAGTTACAAGGAGATGATGTGTTCAAAGCGTTTATGAGGGCGCAGGCCGGTGCTGAGTTCTCAGTCCCCAGAGCAGCCACAGAAATTCCCCATCAGTGGGTCTGGAGGCCCCGCCTTTGGATGACAGCACGGCTCTGAGCACATCATTAACTCCTTGGGCTTCAGTTCCCACGTCAGCAAAATATAGTGGTCATCCAAGAATATTCCAAGTGCCAAACTAGATGATGGCCAAGGTTCCTCTCAGTACTAACATTTTGAAATTCTTATTTATTTTTCTTCTATTATGTTTGTTTATTTTTGAGAGAGAGAGAGCAAGAGCAGGGGAGGGGGCAGAGAGAGAGAAAGGGAGACACAGAATCTAAAGCAGGCTCCAGGCTCTGAGCTGTCATCACACAGCCCGATGTGGGACTTGAACTGACAAACTGTGAGGTCATGACCTGAGCTGAAGTCAGATGTTTAATTGACTGAGCCCCCCACGTGCTCCTTGAAATTCTAAAGTAATCCTTGGAATAGCCACCAGAAGGGGAGGATGAGAAGGACATGCGGACGCCAGAAGCCACCGACCACTCGCTGAAAGGAGGCTGGGCTCTGGGTCCTCAGTTCAGGGTCTCCATCCAGCACCTCTGTGAAGCCGTTTCTCATCCCAAGGAATCTAGCTCGTGCCTCAGGACAAAGTACACATGGCCCCGGAGGAGCCCACTAGGGGCCTTAGTGCTTGTGAGGAAAGTTTAGGTGCCTCTTCCCACAGGATCCATTTCCAGAATGATCCAGTTCCGGAAGCTTCCATCAGTCAAGAGAAAGCGCTGGAGAATCCAGGCGATGCCAAGCCCCGGAGGAGGGAGAGAGAAACTGAGTCCTGGGCCTATGCTAGCCTGCTTCCTCGTGCTGATCCTGCCCTCCTCACACAAGCCATTTGGGGCCAGGTTTTCCTTCCCGGGAAAAGCAAGCACGGTACGGGTCAATGTCCTGGGGAGCCTCTGTCCTCCGCATCTGCACGCACTCTTAAACGTCCTCTCTTTCCCCGATCTGTCTTCCATTGGCACAGACCCCCGAGCGTTTCTTCAGTCTCCTAACCAGAACGGTTCACGATTTCCGGGGGGCGGGGGGTTAGCTATGAAGCAGGTCTTCGTTACTCTAAATGCCAGTGACCCTCTCGCAGCCAAATCCTGCCATATCCACTCTTATGACTGCCGACGCCTTGATGTTCCCATCCAGCCCATGTTCACTGAGCACTCACAAGCCAGCGCCGCGGCGGGTGGTGAAGCCACCGACACCGGTCTGAGCCAAGGACTGATTTCAGCGCCCGTCAGCAGGCCTCCCCTCAGAGGGCTGGACATTCCCGCTGTCTGACGCAACGTTATTTCCACAGTCAGACTGCGTGACCCTAAAGGTTCATTTCCATTCACAAGACGGATAAGGTACTGTGGTCAGAACGCTGAACACCAAGGTTCCAGGGTCCTCGAACCAACGACGCGTCCCGTATTCCCAAAGAAAATGCCTTTGTTTCCAGCGTGGGCCGCGGGGTGGTGAGATTCACGTAGAAATAATGAAGAGCCTGCCTCCTGTGCCTTCCGTCCTCACAGCTGGGTTCTTTGTTCCAACGCCCCAGTGCTGGGTCCTCAGTACAAATCCCCAGGCCAAGGAAGCGTGTGCTTCCTGTCATGGGCTGAGTCAGTGGGCCCTCCTACTGACCAAGCCGAACGCATCTGTCAGAGAGCCATCTGTATGCAGCAGACACGGATCTGGTTCTGGGGGCCGGGCTGTGACAGCAGCAGCCACATGGACAGACGTTTCCAAAGACGGTCCCAGTGTCCCCAAATTGCAGCTGTGTTTTCTCTTTGCTAAAAGTTATGGATTTTTATCTTGAAGCCATTAGGAAACGTATGCATTTGCTTCTTTTGAATGTGATGGGATCTTTAATCTTGAGTCCGTGCCCGGATGTTCTCTGCTGCAAGGGTACATCAAGGCGACACTGCTGCTTCTCAGGGAGGTGGAGACCGAGTTTCATCTATTCGAGCTTCTTTTCTTCTTTTGTTTGTATTTACTCTGTTGACTTAGGTTGAACCTGGTTCTAGAGAACAGAACCGACTTGTGTTTGGAGGAACTGATTCCTGGGTGTCCTCTGGGGGATGTGTTCAGGCTCAAGAAGCACCAGCGAGCAGATGCCCTCCACCCATCTCCTTTCCTCCTCAAGCCTCAGCTCAGTGTATTAGCATTTTCAGACTCTTTCTAGCACTGTTTTGGCCACCCCATCTCTTTTAACTCAAAAATTAAGACGAGTTTGGAACTTTCTTAAGCCCACCATTTCATGGACAATACCTAGGAATAAACTTAACTAAGGAGGTGATAGACCTGCACTCTGAAAACTCTACAACACTGATGAAAGAAGTTGAAGATAACACAAATGAGCGGAGAGACATTTCATGCTCATGGACTGGAAAACTAAATATTGTTAAAATGCCGATACTACCCAAAGCAATATATATATAGTGCAATCCCTACCAAATTACCAGAAGCATTTTTCACAGAATTAGAGCAAATAATCCTAAAATTTGTGTGGAACGCCAAAAGACCCTGAACAGCCAAAGAAATCCTGAGAAAGAAGAACAAAGCTAAAGGTATCACAATCCCAGATTTCCAAATATACTATAAAGCTATAGTAATCAAAACAGTATGGTGATGGCAGAAAAACAGACACATTGATCAATGGATAAGAATATAGTCCAGAAATAAACTCATGCTTTTATGATCAATTAATCTATGACAGAGGAGGCAAGAATATACAATGGGGGAAAGACAGTCTCTTCAACAAATGGCATGGGGAGAACTGGACAGCTACATGCAGAAGAATGAAGCTGGGCCACTTTCTTACCCCCCCACACAAAAACATACTCAAAATTGATTAAAGACCAAAATGCGACACCTGAAACCATAAAACTCCTCAAAGAAAATACAGGTCACCATTTCTTGGACATTAGCCTTAGCAACATATTTATGGGTATGTCTCCTGAAGCAGGGGAAACAAAAACAAAAATGAACTATTGGGGCTATGTCGAAATAAAAAGCTTCTGCACCATGAAGGAAACAACCAACAAAAGGAAAAGCCAACCTAGTGAATGGGAGAAGATCACTGTGAATGATATATCCAGTAAGAGGTTAATATCCAAAATACATAAACAATTTAGACAACACCACCAAACCAAACAAGAAAACCCCCCACCTGAACCAATTAAAATATGGGCAGAGGACCTGAATAGACATTTTCCTAAAGAAGGCATCCAGATGGCCAACAGACACATGGAAAGATCCTCAACATCACTCATCATCAAGGAAATGGGAGTCAAAACCACAATGAGATACTACCTCGCACCTGTCAGAATGGCTAATACCAAAACCACGAGAAACAACAGGTGCTGGTGAGGATGTAGAGAAGAAGGAGCCCCAGGCACTGCTGGTGGGAATGCAAACTGGTGCAGCCACGCTGGAAAACGGTATGGAAGTTCCTCAAAAAATTAAAAACAGAAATACCATAGGATCCAGTAATTCCACTACTGGGCATTTAGCCAAAGATACCAAAAATCCGAATTTGAAAAGATGCATGCCCCGCTATACTCACTGTTCACAAAAACCATGATATGAAAGGAACCTAAGTGTCCATCAACGGAGGAGCTGGTAAAGCAGATGTGTGTGTATACATGTATATGTGCGTATGAACGTGCGTGTGTATACGTGTATTTTGTGTGTGTGGCTGAGCAATATTCCATTGTGTGTGTGTGTGTGTGTGTGTGTGTGTGTACATATATACAAAACTGATACCTTGCCATGTGGGACAACATGGACAGACTTAGAGCATATAATGCTAAGTGAAATAAGTCAGGCCGAGAAAGACAAATACCATAACATTTCACTTACGTGTGGAATCTAAAACACAAAACCAATGGACAACAAACAAACAAAAAGCAGACTCTTAAATTCAGAGGACAAACTCGTGGTTGTCAGAGGGAAGGCGGGTGGGTGGGTGGGTGGGCAGAACAGATAAAGAGGAACAAACTTCCAGGCGTGAAATAAATAAGTCACAGAGAGGAAAATACCCGGGGGAAGCGGAGTCCGTAACGCTGTAATAATGCTGTGTGGTGACAGATGGCGACCACGTATGTCATGGGGAGCACCCAATCCTGTATGCAAATGTCAAGTCACTATGTTGTGCACCTGAAACTAATGTCATGTTGTACGTCAACTATACGTCGACTATACTTTGATATAAAAAAATAAATGATACATAAAATAAATTTTAAAAACTTAAAAAGAATTTTAAAATAAAGGGAGGGTTTGGAAGTTCATTTTTTTAAATGCTTATTTATTTTTGAGAGAGAGAAACAGAACACGAGAGGGGGAGGGGCAGAGAGAGGAAGACACAGAATCTGAGTCAGGCTCCAGGCTCCGCGAGCTGTCAGCACAGAGCCTAACGCGGGGCTCGAACCCATGAACCTTGAGATCATGACCTGAGCCGAAGCCAGACGCTCAACTGATGGAGCCTCCCCGGTGCCCCTGGTTTTGCCACTTTCTTAAGCTCACAATTTTGTGAACAAGCGTGAGCCGTGTGCAGCAGACGGTATTTGATTCCGTGACGCTGCCTAGAGCACCGGATTCCGTTCTTAGAAACGCAGATTCCTACGTCTTACCCCTGATGGGCTTGGTCGGTCTCGAAAGGGCAGTTAGCAGAACTGGCTTCTTCCCCAGCCCCCGCCCCCAGGAAGGTTTTGATGCTCACACACATTTGAAGCCACTGGCTGATAAAACACCAGGCCAGACAGACAGAGTATCTGGAGGGTGTGCCGAGAGACCGTGGGTCAAACCCCAGGGCCTCCAGACAGAGCTGCTGCTGACGACGGGCACACTGGACAGCGTCCCCACGGCACAGGGACAGGCGGGCCTTCCGAGGGGGCGCCTGGCACCGAGAAAACTCCACCTCGGCCACTGGATGGGCTGCACCTGAGGCCTCCCAGGAACGGGACAGCCTGCTTCTCTTTTTAAAAACCGCCTGTGGAAGCTTCTCGTAAGTCTGGGGGGGGACAACGTCGCGCCCAGTGCAGTAAGCCAGGGGCGGGGGCACGCAGAGCTGGTGACCGTGTCTATATGAAGTCGCTAGGACGCGCACGCAGGCTGCCAGAGGCCGAGCGCGGGGCCGCCGAAGGGCGGGTTGCTCAGGGCGTGCACGGTTCCCGTGGGAGGCGATTCCGCACACTCGGCGGGCACAGACGGCGGCGGGCACACAGCACCGCGGATGTGCGTAGCGCCACTGACCGCACGCAACCGGCTGACATGATAAATATATATGTACGCCAACAGGAAAACCTGGAAGCCTAAAATGGATTTTAATATTTTAAAATTCAGTATGTAACCCATCACGGTCATCTAGAAAGAAGTCTGAATGCAGTCCAGGATGAATAACAAATCTAAGGAAAGCGGGGTTTTATGATTTGCAGAAGCAGGTCTGGCAGGTAACGACTCGGTGCGTCCGCGGGTGTTCCGTTTGTTGTTTGTTCTTCCTGATAGTGGAGGCACGTTTACCGTCATTCCCAGAATGGATAGCGGCGAACCCTGTAGCGCTGCAAGGGCAGTGTTCTCACTTTACAAATGAGGAAGGTATTTGGCTCTAGTTTCGGGTGCCCGGAATCTATCCATGATAAAGAGGGACAGGGATCCAGGCTTCCAGATGCCTAGTTACATACGCCTCCTTGCAAACTGTCCCGTACAGAAAAGTCAGAACGCCCCGCGGAAATGCGCCCTCGGGCTGCTGACCAGTGATCCGTCCGAGGGGGCCGTCCAGCTGCCCGCGGGGCCGACGCGGACCCCGCTGAGCGAAACCCGCTGCCCATCGGCGCCCTCCACGTCTGCCCAGAGGGAAGTGAATCATTACGTTCACGTCACAGATGAGGAAACGGGGCGTTCAGGGGTTTGCCTGGTGCAAGGCCTGCCCGTGGGCCTCAGGGCTAGCAGACAACGCGGACACCCCCCCCCCCCCATTTTGCGATGTTTGATTGACGGCAAGTCCTTTCAATGAACGTGTTCTAGAGAGGACTTGGTGTTGCTAAGGCCTTGCCCGGTCTGCCCTCTGTGAGCCAAGCACAGCACCCTAGACGGTTAATGCCAGCATCTCAGAACCCTTCAATTAAAGCAAACATTAACATTTCACATTCATTCCCAGGAGCACTGTACTAGAAGTTTCTACTGATTGCTTTGCTGCTGACATTATTTTAAGTGCATGCTATAAAGGATCTCCCAAATAGTCCAGAATAACGTGTTTTTTTTTTTTCCAACAAAGGTATGACAATTTGTCAGAGAAAAGAAAGCTGGGTCACAAACCCAATAAACCACTTAAAAACTGGGCAGCGTCATCTGTATTGAGTGTAAACGGTTCCTCTCACGTGTGGGCTCCGCCCGGAGAGTGGAGCTATGGCAGTGCTTGCGGAGGAGGAAAGCGCCACCTCCCTCCTTCCCCTCAAGCGCCATCGGCTCATCTCTCACGACTGAGTTCAGACAGACTCCAACTCCTCCTGTAGCTCAGCCGACTTGAAAAAAGGAAAAGCGTAGATAGAACACCAGCGAGCCCCGTGTCAGCCCCGCTTCTTCTGTGAGAGAAGGGGAGGCACGGAGAGTAAGGGACTGGGGGCCATCGGTCGGGGAGCAGGAAAGGAGACTGAGAAGGAGCAGAGCCCAGGGCTGGGAGGGGGAAGGTGGGGGGGTCACGGGAGGAGGAGGGAGGCAGGGAGGGTCTGCGGCTGGAGAGGGGCCTAAAGAAGGCACATGGAAGAACAGAAGTGGCTGCCCTCCTCCCCGAGTGCATCACACCAGGAGCTGGGACGCAAGGTGTGGCGGCCGCCACCCCCTTCCCTCTGCTGGTGGATGTGCCTCAGGGCAGCCTCCTGCATGCCTGGGGTCCCGGTGTCCGCCCCGTGTGTGTCTGGGGTCCTGGCGTCCACCCCGCGTGTGCTGTGTCCCAGCATCCGCCCCGTGTGTCCCGTGTCCCGGCGTCCGCCCTGCATGTGTCCCATGTCCCGGCATCCGCCCCGCGTGTGTCCCATGTCCCAGCATCCGCCCCGTGTGTCCCGTGTCCTGGCGTCCGCCCTGCATGTGTCCCATGTCCCAGCATCCGCCCTCGTGTCCGGGGTCCCGGCATCCGCCCCGCATGTGTCTGGTGTCTGGGCATCCACCCTGCGTGTCCGGGGTCCCGGGGTCCACCCCACGTGTGTCCGGAGTCCCAGCATCCACCCTCCGTGTGTCCGGGGTCCCGGCATCCGCCCCGCGTGTCCGGGGTCCCGGCATCCGCCCCGTGTGTCCCGTGTCCTGGCGTCCGCCCTGCATGTGTCCCATGTCCCAGCATCCGCCCTGCATGTCCGCGGTCCCGGCATCCACCCCACGTGTCCGGAGCCCCGGCATCACCTCCACATGTGTCCAGTGTCCCAGCATGATCTGTGAGCTTCTGACACTCTGGGACTAAGGCAGAAGGCTTGGGGACAGGGCTGCCCAGTCCTCACAGTTTTAGGAATAACAGACCGTTTGTTATCCGTTAGAAGCGTAGTCAACAGGAAGCACATAAAACGAGTCAGGAACACAGAGTCCTTGACAGACCACTGGTCAGCCTGTGACCCCGAGTAAGCCTCCATCTGTTCAAGTCATTTACTTTCTCCATCACCTACGGTTTACTACACCCGAAATCCCTAACTCGCTGGCTTGTGGGCAGAGCCAACAAGACATTCAGTTACAGTTTAAAAAGCAAGTATCAGCATCCATCCATCAGAGTGGCTAAAATGTAAAAGAATGACCACACCACGTGCTGGTGAGGACGCGGAGAAACGGGGTCACCCTTAAAGTGCAGGTGGGAAGTAACATGACACAGCCCGTCTGGAAAATGGTGGCAGTCTTTTCAAAAACTAAAACTCCAAGTATTATATGATCCAGGAACTGAATTCTTGGATATCTACGCGAGAGAAATGCGAACTTAAGTTCACAGGAAGACCTGACGGGCATGTGCAGAGCAGTTTTGTTTGTAAGAGCTCAGAACTGAAACCAGGTGTCCATCAGAGGGTAAATGATTGTTAGGTCCACACCACAGACAACTACCCAGCAGGTCCAGGGGCACTGATATCACAGCACACAAACTACTGATAACTTGCATGGATC
>PISW01014681.1:0-20033 GCA_004023785.1 Mungos mungo | reverse complement strand
ATTAGGTGATTAACTAGTTGGTACTTAACCTATTAATTTCTGTATAAGCCTAATTACAGGAAATAGAAGTGGGGGTTTGATTTTTTTACGTTGCTTTTCTGTTTGGAGTGTCATTGTAACTACTGTATTGTAAATGACGGAAAATAATTGCATATGTTAAAAAAATAAATTGTGTTATATTAAAAAAATTAAAAAAAAATAAAAAAAAACTATTCTAACATGACAAAAAAAATTATTTTAATATGATCCCTCAAGCCATTACCTTCTAGCCCTTTAACTTTTGTTTCTGCCATTTACCTTCTGGATCATTAGCTATATTCTGGCTCTTTGGTTACTTTCTCTTTAGTTTTTATTTCTGACATTTTCTTAAAAGTTGGAATGACTGTTCGAAGCCACAACTATTTTTTATGCAGAGGGTGCTATTTATTTTAAACTCCCACTGGCATTATGATTCTAGTTTCTGTATAGTTGTGCTGTTTTAAACAGACCATGATCTTCCCTGGGGAGCTTCTCCAGTGATTCTGGCATGCTGCCAGATTTGGGAACCACTGCTCTAGAAACAAAACTGTTTTTTGAATGAGATTGAAATACTTCTTCTTGTAACTAGTCAAGCTTCATCAGTGGAAGAAGACACCTCATGGAACTCTATTGATAATTATATAATCATTAGTATAATTTGTTTAATAAGGAGCTTTGCATTCACTAGAAACTAAAATCAAAATAAAATAAAAACCTCTTCATTGTATCTCCTCACTTACAAAAATCTTTGAACATACCGTCTACATCTTTAACTGCAAGTTCAAAATAATAAGGGAAATGGGATGCATGGGGTATAGAGGCAAGTTAAAAGAAAGGTGCACACCAAATACCACATAAGGAAGAAAGAATGAAATGATAGATCATCATCAAAACAGAATATGTTTTGGGACAAATGTGTTAAAAGTATCGAGATGGAAGAAACAGATCTTTTAGGTTTTTCTGCTGTTTCACATTTTCAAATTTTCTATTTACTATTTTTTGTTTTCTCTTACTGCCATAACACATTACTACAATCCTAGTGGCTTAAATCAACATGTTAATTATCTTACAGATGTGGAATTTTTGGCACAAAATTAAGGTGTCAGAGGGCTGAGTTCCTTTCTGGGGCTCTGGAGGAGAATTCATTTTCTGGACTTTTCTAGTTTCTATAGACTGCCCACATTTCTTGGCTCCTGGAACCCTTTTCCTCTAATTTCAAAGCCAGTAACAGAAAGTCTTCCTTTCACATTACATCTCTCTGATCCTTCTTCCTTAGTAACATCTCTAAGTTATATAGTCCTTCTGACCATAGCCTGGAAAGCTTTTCCAGATTTAAAGACCTATGTGATTGGATTGGGGTTGCCCAGATATTCTAGATCAATCTTCCCATCCCAAGGTCTTTAATATCTGCAAAGTCTTTTTGGCATGTAAATTAATAATATTCACAAATTCCAGGTATTTGGATATAGAAATAGTTAAGGGATCTTAATTGTGCCTACTACAGCATGTGTGACGTTTAGGCAGCAATTTGTATGCTGATTTTATTGAATTATACAAATTATAGTGAGGTAAATACAAAAATTGCATTAGAAGTATATTTTATCAACTGCAGATGACTTGTGGCTATGATAGAACAGATGTTAATAGATTCTTAATTGGGGTTTTGGTCTAAATCGCCCTTGAAAATTTCTTAGGAAGACATTATTGTAAATCCTAAACATAGGTCTATCAATAACAACCAATATAATCTGTTTATTCTTCACTACATATCACTAACATTGTGATCTAAGTACCAGATACAGTAGTTAGTAGATGAAAACTATATATCTCTAAGTATTTGTGTCACAGTGAAATGACACATCACAATATCACTATACAAGAGGCACTTTGGAACTGGGTGAGTAATTCAGTATCATTTTCACACAGCCAGTCCTTCACTCAATCTGATTATATGGTCTGGAATGGTGGGCTTAATTTAAAGTGTTCTCTGCTCCATTCTATTTTATAAATTCTTGCTCTGTCTCTCTCCCAATCCACATAGTATTAATAAATACAAGTTATATTAAACCATATTGCTTCATCAATTTTAATTTTGGCCAGCACTCATAAGAAAAGAAATAAGTTAAACAAACAGGGAATTTGAATTCCATCCCTGTGAGATGTTCCCCCTTCCCCTCCCCCACCATACAATAGCTCAGTTTGGAGCGCAAAACTTATACAACTTCTAAAGCTGTGCTTCTCCAATTATAATGTGCACACGAATTACCTGGTACCTTATTAGAATACAGATTCTGACTTAGCAGATCTGGGCTAGAGCCTAATATTTATTATTTAAACAATGTCCCAGGTGATGTGATGATGATGGACCCAGTTTGGTGTATGTGGTTGGCTGAGGGACCAAAGGGGCAAAAGAACCAAAAGAAGGCCTGTATTTTGTAGGTTGTCTGGGCATCCAAACCACTCTTTCCTTTATGGGCATTTATCCATTCCTTAGCAGTGAAAGGGATATGGGTATAGAATTAGAAAAAGTTCCTGCTTATCTGCCTTTCTATGTGTGGAGCACATTACTTAGCCATATAACTGAATGAACTATGTGGGGGTGAAGTGATGCTATTGTACTAGATCTCCAGCCCAGATTTCACGCAGAGTAAATCCACACACCCAGTTATCTATTGCACATTTCTCCTTAGAAACCCTGCAGGCAATCCGAATGCAATACACTAAAATACAACCCACTGCCCCCTTACCTTCTCAGGTTGATCTGCTTCCTATCATTATCTTTAACAGGTGCCATTCAATCATTGAAATAAAACAGTTTATCCTAAAAAAAAAAAAGAAAGAAAAGAAAAGAAAAGAAAAAAACTATGCCTGAGCGGAGTGAAACTAGAGGAGAGTCTGCTGAAGGACTGTAGCAAGTCCTATGCAGCTCCCTCATCTGACCTGGGTAAAGGAGAGAAAAACAGTTATCCAGTAGCTGGTTCCCTTCAAAGTTTCCCTCAGCATAGCAGGCACCGTGGAGAATGCTATGTGAAAAAGAAGGCAGAGATCTACAAGCCAAGGACTGCTTAAGATTGCCAACAACCATCAGAAGCTATGGGAGAAGCAAGGAGCAAATTCTCCATCAGCCCCCACAGGAGGAGCAGTTCTCTCACAACCTTTTAAGTAACAAAGTTTTAGTTTGAGTTATGATGGACCTTATTTACCTTCGATCTATCCGTTCTCCTGTGGCAGGTGCTGAATTATATACTATTACTCATTTATGGAATGTGATAACTTCTCTGACCTATACTAAGCATTTTTAGTATATGTTATCTGATTTAATCCCTACAATGATGCCAAGAGATGGGTATTATCACCATTTAAAGAAAAGGAAGCAAAAGGTGAGAAAAGTCAACGATTTACTTGAGATCACATAATTTGTAAGTGGCACAGCTGAAGTCAAATCTGAAATTTTAATCTTTGTGCTACAGTAAACATTTCGACAGGGAGTATACCCAGAATCCCAACTCCGGACATGATTAGAATATGATTTTTAATGTTTTGTATCATTTTTAGGTCATACCAACTTTGTTGTTGTCTCAACATTTGTTCAATGACTGGTGGTTTTCTATTCCTTTTTCTTTCTTTTCTTCTTTTCTTCTTTTTCTTCTTGGCAGTAGAAATCATTGAGCCAGCAAAGCAGAAGCATGTGAAGCCCTCCAGCAGATAAACATTTTCCATTCACATTTTGAAGAGAATAAAAAAGCCAAATAAAAGAACCCAAATGGCAAACACTGTAAAGCCATTCCTTCATAAAAATAAATTTTTGGTGAAGAGGTCTTTCATTTGGAAATTAGATCCAGCTTCTGCTTATGGAAAAAGCAAGTAAAAGGCAGCAAGAACCAGTAGGTCTGCTAACTATATAGCCACACGGTGATACTTAGAGTTCCAGAATGCAAAAATGTAGACTTAAAAGACTTGAACAATTTGTTTGCATATCTGTTCACTGTGAAATCAGGCATTGCAAAAAAAAAACCCAACAACAGTGTCTTGTAGTTAGTTCAGAATGATATAATTTAGGACAGATTTTTTTTTTCCTCCAACACATGGTTTTGAAATCGAAGATTTCTTCTCTTTGAAGGAAGATGGAAAAGTCATTATGGACCAAGTGCAAAAAATTAAGCTCAGAGTAAAATTTTCATGGCACGTAACATTTTACTTCCTGGTTATCTTTGATTGGATGGGTATATTTCTTGTAGGCAAGGACCAGTAGGTTTTCCAGAGCTGAGGTCAGTGGTAGTCCAGGGATGGTAATGTAATGATAAGGCTTTTACAGTCTAAACGACAATGATTTTTGTCTGTTGTGAATTCAAAATGTTTTTCTTTCTTTCTTTTTCTTTCTTTCTTTCTTTCTTTCTTTCTTCCTTCCTTTCTTCCTTCCTTCCTTCCTTTCTCTCTTTCTTTAAGTTTATTTATTTATTTAGAGATAGAAAGAGAGGCAAGGAGAGGGGAAGAAAGAGAGAGAGAGAGAGAGAGAGAGAGAATGAGAATCCCAGGCAGCCTCCATGCTGACAGTGAGGAGCCTGTGCACCTGGATCTCACAAACCATGAGATCATGACCTGAGCTGAAACCAAGAGTCAGATGCTTAACCAACTGAGCCAACCACGCACCCCAAAATGTTTATTTTTTCTAATTATTTTAGAAATTGTCTTTTTGCAGTGTTCTATGCCTTACCTTATGAAAGACAAGTAGCTTTTCATTACTCTAAATTTAAAAAAAAATAGTTCATTCTTTTGTACACATAAGCAAAACAAGGAACCAAATGGTGTGAGAGGTGGCAAGCCATGATCTCTGCCCTGTAGAACTCTAGGGTAAGAGGAATGAAAAAGAAAGAGAATGCACTATTCTTTGCTGAGCACAAGACACCTCCCAAGTCTTGGGCTAAGAGCTTTACATATATTATCTAATCTTCCCAACAGTCAGTACTACTAATTGACTTAAACCCCAGTTCAGTTGTCTCAAAAGGCAATTTCCTTAACTTAGTCCTGTAAGTATAAATATCATCATATAAGAGTTAAACTGTTTATTTAGAAGATTCTTAGAAATCAAAGACCTTTGGGATTACCAGGATCTATGTATTACTTTTCTAGGACTGCTGTAACAAGGTACCACATACTGGGTGGGTCATAACAGAAACATGTTCACTCACAGGTCTGGAGGGGTGAAGTCTAAAATCAAGATGTTGGCAGAACCATGCTCTCTGTGAAGGCTCTAGGAAACGTTCCTTCTTGCCTCTTCTTGGTTTCTGACAGTAGTTGGCAATTCTTGACATTTCTTGATTTTCTATGTTCCTTTGCATGTTGTTCAGGTTTGGGATGCTGGAGTTATAGTGACTGGTCTCAATGGGGCTTTATGTTTTTACGCTGAGAGTAAGTTTTTATTTTTACTTTTTTGTTTTGATTTTAGAAAAGAAAAGAGCCGGGAAATATGATATGGGAGAAGTAAAAAGAGGTCAATCTGCAGATCAGTTATACCTGCGTTTTCCTCCCAAGATGCTTCGAATCTATGATCTTAGAACCAGATGTAGTTTTTATACAGTTCGGATAGTTGTGGGACTAAGAATAACTACATAACTCACAGGTGGTGAGATCTAAACTTCCTAGTTGTATAGCCATAGACAAGTGACTGAATTCAATTTCAATTTCTTCTTCTGTAAGGTGAAGATAATAGGCATGGCATAAGGATTTTATGAAACAATACATTTAAAGAGTCTGGTATCATGTCTGGCATAAAAGTTCGTTCTCTATGACCTTTAGTTTATGTGGGTACATTATATCTCGAAGGGGTCACAATTTAGGAAATCTGATACAGGGCTTCTCTATTAGCATGTAGAAAAAGAAAAGTATTAAAATGAACCATGATTAGCATATAACAAAATAGAAGATGCTGAATAGTTACCAAATGACAAATTGAGGTATGTGGGTTTAAATTGCCCTTTGCTCCTTGAGTAGAAACCTCAATTAGAAGAAATGTTTCAGGTGCTTAAAGTAGTGAAATGTCCAGAGCTAAAAAACTGATGGTGTAGATTTTGCTTAGGTTGAAAAATCCATAATCATTTTGTCCAATCTGGTAAACAAAATTCTTTATTCTAAACGAAAGAGGTGCTATATTGTTGATGAGTTAAACAGAAACACTGTAATTTAATCTCTAGTCATTAACATCATTTCAAAACTATTGAGCTGTGGTTTTGTAGTTCATAACGCCAAGAAAAATCCACTATAAAAGCAAATTTCCCATTCAAATAGAAGGCTATTCTTCTTAAAAGAATGTATTAGATATATAACAACATATCTTTGATTATTTATAAACTTATGCATTGTTTTAAATACTTTAGTCTGTTGATCTTTAGATTTCTATTTTATCACCCCTTTACACACTTTCCTTTTCTTTGGTTATACATGCTCTTATCTCCTCTTCATGTATTTCTTTTTACATTACATATTGCATCATCACGCTTATTCATTTTCATGGCAATAATATTTCCAAACATTGCCCTTCTGTTCATAGGCACTATTCTTTCTAACCGTCATTATTTGAAGAGTTGAAATCTTACCCAGTTTAAAACACTCTAGTTTGTACTTAAATTTACATGATACATATGTCTATAGAATATTAAAGTTAAAAAGATGAAAAATACAATTTGAGCTTACACTTTTTAATTAGCTATTTGTCTTTCAGCTGACCATATCCATCCTCACTAAAGAAATGAAGTTGAATTAAAAAAAGATGTTTCCTTAAAGAAAGATACATACACCTATATGTATGTTCATACACACATACACCCGTACCCTGCCCCTGCACATTTAAACATGTTCTTTCCAAAATAGAGTCACATCTAATGCATTCTTTTATTTTCTTTTTAAAGTTTACTTATTTATTTATTTTGAGAGAGACAGAGAGTGTGAACATGGGGAGGGGCAGGAGAGAGAGAGAATCTCAAGCAGGCTCCTCCAAGTCGTCAGAACAGAACCCAACACGGGTCTCAAACTCACAAAATTGTGAGATCATGACCTGAGCCGAAATCAAGAATCAACTGACTTACCCACCCAGGTGCCCATATCTAAAGCATTGTTAAAACTCTACAATCTGCAGGGCCCCAGGCCTTCGGCCAGGTGATTCACATACTTCAGTGATTCTTCTTCTTTTTTAAAAAAATTTTTTTAAAATTTATTTTTGAGAGAGATGCAGAGCATGAGCGGGGGAGGGGCAGAGAGAGAGAGGGAGACACAGAATCTGAAGCAGGCTCCAGGCTCTGAGCTGTCAGCACAGAGCCTGACATGGGGCTTGAGCTCACAGATTTTGAGATCATGACCTGAGCTGAAGTCAGATGTTTTACTGATGGAGCTACCCATGTGCCAGTGGTTAGTCTTCTAGCAAATCTAGAAGGTAGACTGGGTGTTGTATGGAAAACAATTGGACAATAAAATATTATGGAAAAAAAAAGAATGTAATTTCCCTAAAAACACAAAAGCTAAGCGCTGAGGTCAGGATATTAATCCAAGTCTTTTTGATTCCAGAGTTTGTGTATTTCCCCATGCCCAATCTTGTCTTTTTTTTTCCCTAAAGAAACTTGAAGTGGATGACTCTAAGAAGTCACTTTACCTGCATATTGGTTAAGTCTGTGATCCCCATTTTTAATGCTTCAGTTGTTCCTCTGAAAGTTTTTCACATAGTCTTCAGGAAACTATATTTATCAGTTGCAGTCACATGCTTATAATAGGGTTGATGTATGTGACAACAAATTACTTGGGATGTTTAAGCCCTTTAAGATGGCCCTCAACGCAAACTACTATTTAATGCTTTCTGTAAGTTGTGCAACTAAACGGATTTCCCTTTCTACGCAGGACTTGGGGGAGTTTTTCTAATCAGCTATAAGCTATTTGATGTGGTTCACCTTCAGAAAAGTTGACAACAAAGTTATCAAACATGTACTTTTAGGAAGTATCAATGATATTTTATTGAATTGTTCCTTTTGCAGGAGAGTTCATCAAAGCTTTTCATTTAAAATTATATTGGGGCACCTGGGTGGCTCAGGCAGTTAGTGTCCAAATTTGGCTCAGGTCATGATCTCACAGTTTGTGGGTTCGAGCCCTGTGTTAGGCTCTGTGCTGACAGCTCAGAGCCTAGATCTTGCTTCAGATTCTGTGTCTCCTTCTCTCTCTGCCCCTCCCCTGCTCATTCTCTGTCTCCTTCTCTCTCTCAAAAATGAATAAATGTTAAAAAAATAAAATTATTATTTTTTTAAATCACTACTCTTTTTTGACCAGAGCTACTGAATTAAATGAGATTTATTGTAAACTGCTTGCTCACATCCATTCCAGAGATTACTTTTGGAAGGAACACTGATCATCCTTACTGCAGTAAAAGAAGGGATGAAAATATACCTTTCTGCCCCTTGAATAACCAAAGCAATTACAACATATTGACAGAAAAATATGGATGCACTTTACGTACTCTTCTTCCAGAAGAAATTTAAGCAAAATAACTTGTTTGGTGGCCAGATGGAGGGCCACCACATTGTGAGATTGAAACAGAATGGACTAGAAAAACCCAGTGCATCCAAAATAGATTAGAAAATGTGATTCATTTTATTTGGTGGAAAAACAGGACGTCTTGACAACTGAGAAGAAAAGAAAGCGTCCCTTTGCTTACATGTTTCAAGCTTTCTCTATGCCAGTTGTGTAAGCATTCTCCTGCCTCACCTACTTAAATGCTCACGGAAAGGGTGTTTCATATGCCGAAGGAGCTCCATATCATTCTTGTTCTTGAACAGTCCTGACAGCTTTAAGACTGTAATTCTAGAAACAGGAGCCTGGTATTAAGCATCTGCACATGTTCTCCATTATTTCCTCCAGAAGAAAACAATAGCAGGGTAAGATTACACTCTAATGGAATCCATTTTCACTAAATAGGTACATTTAGTCAGATGTAATTTGGTAGACCATAAAAGAGAAGAAGAAGAAACTATTTAAAATTAGAAAGGCAAGTATCATGCTGATTAAAAAACATCTGAGTAGCCAATTACGAATTCATGCATAATTGCAGGCCTGGATATTTCATTCAGTACACCTGAGTCTTAGAGATTTTTCAGAATAGAAATCAGTATTTAAACTACCAGGACCTTGATCAAAGATGTTTTGGTTTGTTGACTTAATACATTCTCATCCTCCAATAACTTTTTTTATTTAAATAGCTTACTTTTTTATTTAAATAGTTTAATAACTTTTTAAATGAAATTATAAGGAAGATTTTCAGTTGGCATGGTAAAAGAAAAATCGGACTCTAGGAAATTAAGAAATGTAATTCATGAGTATCTAGACAGCTGATTGGTCCCAGCTAACATGGTTGGTACTCTCGGTAATTTGCTATATTTCAGGAGGAGTTGAATTGATTTGCATATTGACATGATATGCATAAGTATGATCAATAAATCACCACCAAAACATGCAGCACTCAGCTGGTAAAAAAAAAGAATCTGAAAACTATTTTACAGGATGAACAAATAACTGAAACTTTTTAACCTGGAAAGAATGTCTGGCAATATTTTTAGTATTGCCATGGGGTGATTATTTATTCCTTTCTTTCTTCCTTCACTCATACATTCATTCAACCACTTATTTAACAAACATTTTCTAAGAGTCAACTGTGTATCAGGCCTGTGCTGGAGGCTAAGACATAGAAAGAGCCCTTGTGTTATATAGCTAGTGAGACGCGGATTGATATTCCTTGTAACTGAAGAAGGAACCGGGAGTAATGGGAGGCGTTACAGATTCAAGTTTGCATTTTGCATAGGTTGAATATTTCTCAAAGTCAGAAATTTTATAAAAAATAATGAGCTATTCTGAGTTATAGAACCCCTTAGGCACACTCTAAAGGTAAATGTGTGTTAATTTGTAAGGAATATTTAATATACGATAGTTGCCGACAAGTTCTATGCTTCCTCTCAACTCATAATTTGTTTTTAAAATCACGTATAATTTATTATTAGTCAAATTAAAATGAGCTTTTCAGAGTTAACCTTGGCCTAAAGAGAAAGCTAAAGTAGGTGTCAGACAGACATTCTTCAGAGAAGCAGGAAACAAACCTACCAATTGTATCGCTGTCACACCTGCCTGAGAAAGGACGGAGCCCACGTTGTGCAGCTGTTTTCCCCCTTCCCGCTAGTTTTTAAACTAGCAAAGCAAGTCACCAAGGGAACTATGAAAACCTGTCTCCAGCCCATGACCTAGTAATTTTGCGTGTGAGGTTAATCACCAGGCGTTGCCCTTTCTTTGATGTCTTCGAGTATGAAGGTAGTTGTAGCCTCCAAGATCTGTCAACTTCAACACCCATGTGATTTCATAGTTTACCGTAGAACTCGGGCCTCAAAATAACTTCATTCAAAAACCGTTCTTTATCACATACTAAACTTACAGTCTGCTGTCTATGAGAGGCATTCAGTTATTTTTCCTAGAAATCGAATGGAATCCTTATCAGGACATTTGAAACAAGAAATCTCTAAATTTATACTCTCCCCTATTTTGCATAACTCAAATCATAGGCTATTTTTTAAATCTGATCTACAAATTATTGTAGATTGGGCCAGCTTTGTATATGAACACTTATCACTTAAGAGATCTGTGATTTTGAAGATCCAGAATGACAAATATATTTTGTTTCTGTACATTCTATTTAACTTTCAAGTGAAAGATTTCCAAAGTAGACCTTTTTGGTTTTTAATTCTCCAGGATTTTCACACCCCTTTTAAGACCTCTCAATATCACAAAACTAAGAGTTTGGGACAGATATTCACATGGCTAAGTAAAAGTATAGAAGTAACTTTTTTTTCCATTTCTCATGGCAAAAGGGTACTTAAAGGTACAGAGAGTCCTATTCCTCAGTGACCTCCTTCTACGTGTGAGAATGATGTGTTTTCCTCCAGCAGTATGTAGGACTATGAAAGTTCATACTGGTGAATTTGCTTTTTAAAGACTTGTCTAGCAAAAAGTGAATAAGGGCAAAATAAATTCTTTCTCTGTATTTTATTTCAGAAAAACAATGGGACAAACATCCATTGAGATTTGTATCTAATCTGAAAATGAAAAAAACAAGACAAGAAATAGGACATTGGTGAAATTTCTGAAATAAAGTTTAATTTTAACTTATACATTCTTGTATAAACTGGCTTAAGTAGGAAAAAAATTTTCAAGACTCTAATCAATATATTTACAATAATTTCTATAGATAGACAAAAATGAAATAAAAGGATTGACAAAAAATGTATATATTTTAATTCCTGAATCAATAATTCTGAAGGATATCACCTTAGAAAATAAAATTAGAACTATAATTAATCTTACTATAACATTTAATGTTAAATTCTGGATACATAAAAAAGGAAATAAACTGGATTATAGGAAATGAATATTTAGGTAATAGTTCTGGTATTATATATAATTGATACTAATAATGGTATTAATATTATCTATAACAAATAAACCTACTTTTAATAGAATAATATGCCAGTCTTGAGAAATTTTCCATAGTAAAATAACAGCATATTTTACTACAAAAATGAATGCGGAACTAAGAGCTATGCTCTTTCTAAAGCCCTAAAACCATTTAGGCAGAGTTGAGGGCATGCACCCATGTGTTGGTCAAACAGGGGCCCCTGTAGTACTTGCTGTAGGTTCAGATGTGCAGGACAGTCCTTAGAGGGGCTCCAGGACTTCAAAGGACAGCAGCTGGGGCCCAGATGCGGCCAGCAGTAGCCATGTAAGAGTTAATTTGATAGGTTCCTTAGCAAGATCTTATTTTTCTCTGGTTATTCTCCCATTTACACAAAGAAAGTCATGGTACTGAATTATAAAAGAGAGAAAAGAAAAGTATTGGTCTCTAACCCTCAAATTAGTTTTTATCTGCAATAGCTGGCTCACTCAGAATAATCCACTCTATGAATTATTTAATTCAAAATTATTATAAACTTTAATTGTGGCCTTGCCATTAGGATCATTTGTATATGTGTTTATGTATGCGTGTGCATGTGTGTGTGTGTGTGTGTGTGTGTGTGTGTGTGTGTGTGTGAGATTGTTTTGAAAAACTTCTTTCTGAAAGAAAGAGGGATGTAGGAGTCTAAATCCTGTACTGCAATTGTCTAAGTGGACTTTGAAAGATTATCTTAAGTGAACGTAAGCAAAATTTCAGATGTGTTGTGGCTACTCTAGTCTTTTAAAGTAGCCAGCAATACATGGGTATCGCACCACAAGCTCTGAAAGCTTTGCTTGTGTCTTGAAGAGATCTTAGATGGGTTGGTAATAACTCAGAGATAAAGAAAGCTAAATGGCCCCACTTGGTGAGAAGAGGGGAAGGCATGTGAAAATAGCGGAGAGGCTACTAAAAACAGTGTCTGCTGGCAGTTTCCATGAACCACAAAATGCTCTTTAAGTTCTTCAAACCAAATTACCTCAACCACTAGATAAGGTTTCAATGCATGATATTATTATGCCGCAGGCTTTCTCCCCCTTCCAAGTTAATATCTTTGTTTTGATTTTGGCTGGGGAAGTTCCTTTGTTGGTCAGCCACAACATTTCCATTAACTCACATAAATTCCCCATCTCACAATGCTTGCCAGTTTTCTCCCTGCCCAAACAGGATAGATAACATTAGCAGTGTTGCGTGAAACATCTAAAATTAAAATGATTTTTCCCACAGCTTCCGACCGCTGGATTGTGAATAACTTCGGTATTATTCACAACCTTCCTAATCAAAGCAATAAACTTGGGAATACTTTTTATTTTAACAAGGAACTTAATCTTTATGCCTGATATTAGGAATTGTTGATAGGTTTAAAAAAATAAGAGAATACCAGAGTTGCTCCTGAGATTACTTTTGGACCTTGTGAAATCATTTGCCTGCTCTAGTTGCCCAGAGCTGTGGTCACCGTGAGCTTGTATGGCTTCCCCCTTCAGTTCCTAAAAGCATGGAGTAACCCTGTAGGCCCCATGCACCTAGTCCAGCAATCCAATCTGTCCATAACCCAAGTGGCCAACATATTTACTAAATTTCTTTTGGGTGTGAAGCAAATTGGTCCTTGTGGATACTGTGTCAGTGACTACATGGGTAAAGTTAGCTACTATTTCGTGTTTGTTTGTTTTTTTTTCATTTTAAACAAGAAGTTTATTTAAACAACAAGATGCTTGACTTGAAGGGAAAACTATCTAGGATTCATTTCTTTTAGAGTAATTTATCCATAAAGATAGATTGCCCTACATGTAACAGCTATGTATAAAAAAGTTATAAAATTGTCCTTGGTTTTACAATGATAAATGGAAAGCATTAAAATTCTCCAATCAAGCAAGGTATGTAAGGATTTTTATGTTGTTCTTTTTTTTGTTTGTTTTTTGTTTTTTTGTTAAACAGTGAGAGCAAAATAACTTACTGGAATATAAAGATAAGAGCTGAATGAGCATGCCACTAATGGATAAAAGGGGGTATTTTCACAGAACCAGTATTTTTCCCATCCCATCTCCATTTGATGTTGATCAAAACATACGATTGTCCATTTAGTTAAAAAAATGCTTGTGTACATATACAGTTACTTTGTGTACAATAAAGGGATGGGGAAGGGGAAAATGAAAGAATAGAGAAAACTATACTGTAGTAGTCAGGATGTGGTAGAACAAAATTGAGGTTTTCAATGAGAATTCCTTCTTGGCCTGGAGGAACAGAGTTTTGGAGTAAAGTAGCAGGTTCCCTTTTTAGTAGACACCTCCTGTCTCCTGCTGGAACACATCAATTGTATCTTCATCCTCCATTTCCAACTGTACAGGTGTTCTGTTTCATTGATTGGTTGCCCATCAAATCGGAATCTGACCTGCCTCATTGGCAAACCCTGTCATTCACAATAGGCTTTCATTAGTTTACTAAGTGGTGTGTGCCTCTAAATCTTAAACTGCACCACAGAACCACCCTACCCCGCTGCCTTCAAATTAATATGATCGTTGTTCTCAGGCTTGACTCCTTCCTTGGGCTTTTCGTTTGCCATGGGCCATGGAGAGCACCGGAGTCTCGTCAGCTGCAACTTCACAAAAGAGTCTGCACCGACCGAGCACACAAGAAGTACCAGGAGCAGCAGAAGAAGTAGTATTTCGTGGTTTAAGTAAACTACAAAAATGAATGTATCCCTAGAGACTTCCATTTATTGAGCATTTTACCAGGTATCAGGCACAGGCCAAGTACTTCAAATACATCATCTCTTGAATTACTGACAACAAACCAGAGAGATGAATACTATTTTTCAAATTTAACAGATTTATAGACACATCTCCTTTGAACTATTTGCCCATGGGTGTATTGTAACCCATAAAAGAGCCAAGATTTAAACAAGACACCAAAGGCCACTCTCTGAACCATTACTCCATTGTTTTATTGAATCCCAGTTAGCCAACCTTTGGGAGGAATGGAGGAGAATAAACTTCTTTGCACTTGATCTGGGTTCAGATTCAAAAGATCCTAAGAAGAGGTACATACTGGTTCCATGCAGGGTTCGAATGGGATCTTCATAGCTCCTGAAAAGTTCCCCATTCAATTTATGTGCAATTCCATTTCTTTCTCAGAGGGACAGGAACACTTGGCGAGGTCTCAGTTAGACATCTTTGTGACAATGATAGCAATAAGCCCAAAGGGTTTTTGTCTTTTTTCCAAGCACTGTTCTATGTGCTCTCTATGCAATAACTCATTCCATCTCTGCAACAACCCTACGAGGTGAGCTTTGATGTTCTGGGGGCAGGATGTAGTAGTGGGAGGTTTTTCTATTCATATATACATATGCATGAAGTGCTACCTACTATATTCTTCTTAATGATTCACATTTCACATCAGCTCAATAAAGTCTCTGAGAAGTTCTGCAATAAGGAAGCTTATCTTTGTTTTAGTCGGCATATCTCAAATTTATTTATTTTTATTTATTTTTTAGAGAGGGAGAGAGCCCACGAGTTGGGAAGAGGGCCAGAGGGAAGGAGAGAGAAAACCTGCAGCAGGCTCCATGCTTCGTTCAGAGCACATTGCAGGGCTCCATGCAGGGCTCAGTCTCACAACCCTGGGATCATGACCTGAGCTGAAATCAAGAGTCAGATGCTTAACTGACTGAGCCACCCAGGCGCCCTCCAAAATTTATTTTAATATACACTCCCATCTCCACCAACACCTATCAACATCTCATAAAGTACAGATTGAGGATTGCTGTCCCAGATCTTCAGTAATAGCCTGAATTCAGAAGCAAACCCCTGGGCAAATGTTTAATGGCCAGGAGGTGGGCAAGAGGCAGCAGGTGTGGAGAGATGTTACTCCCGCAGTCCTAGAGTCCACAGTAGAGACCCTGGGCTCAGGTGAGCAAAGTTGCACTTGACATGTCAATAAAAAAGTTGTTTGTCAATGCTGAGAAGAATTAGGAAAAGTTTGGCACTTAACTAAAAGCTTTAGTATTTCTGCTCCTACCTAATGTAAATCTTTCATCTAATAATAGGGTGATTTCAGGACTTAGGGCAGACCCGCATCATACATGTAACTGTGGATAATAGGATCAATTTGTTTAAACTGAGATAATCTGGTTACATTTACTGGTAAAAATTATTGGTGTTTCATAACCTTCTGCTTATCCTGGAACTCTGAGGAGAGGTTCAGCAAGTGTAAATTCAAAATTTGGTCACCTTTCTGGTTCCATGGGATCACTTTGGAGTGTAGTGTTAGGATGGAAAAAGGAAAGGATATGATGCGAGGTTCATGGAAACAATTGAAGAGAGGCTCTAGGTGGCAACGTGAGTGAGGGAATTAACTGTCACTGGAGTTCAGGGTTTAGAGCTGAGGATGTTGGTCAAACGGAAAAGGAGTCAGTATGGAAGAAAAGCACTGTGGCAAACTGAGCCTGTGTTCTAGAAATTGCAATCACTTGATCTGCTTCATGGAAGTTCTCACATGAAACCTCAGACAAGTAGGTTAAAATCAAGTTATGATGTTCTCTGAAGGCCAGGCCAAGAGAGAACCCTTTAGGTTCTTGAGCAGTGGGATGACATAAAAAACAGTGTCTTAGAAAGAATCACCTTGTGGTTCTAGGTGGAGTTCTAGGTGGAAGGAAAGAGAGAAAGCAGAGGGCCCTGCAGCAGGTCCAAGCACCAGAGCAGGATGCTGAAGATCTGGGTTCATACTGCAGAGGAATGCAACTAAAGAAAAGGTTTGAAAGATTTCTGAGGATAAGGGTGAAGACAGTTATGAGAGATCGCAAGTGTACAAACCTGGGTGTTTCCTAAAATGGAGGCTGAAATAATTGACTCTGAGCCTCACTTTACGTAATGCATCACTTTTGTCAACATATTGAAGAATTATACTTTCCTATATATATATATATAAGCTCATTGTTTCATGCCAAAAAAGTAATGTTTCAATATTTGTCTGTGAAATTCTTTTCACAAAGGAAGTTTCCTAAACAATTGCAAAGAAAGAAATGTGCTCTCTGATAATTTGTGAAGCTACATTAACTGCCTTACCCAAGTGTTTATCCACCACAGGTTTATATTCAAAGGGCATTTTTCCTCTGTATAAATTCTATACTCACATAGAACAAAAAATTTTTAATCTAAAAAGGAATCTGATACCTTTCCTACTTAGCATCCTACCTTCAAAGTCTGTGCTACGGATTTCAGCTTCCTTGTGGCCATCATTTTCTTCTGATATGTGCAGAAGGAAAAAAAGAAAAAAAAAGTAGACATATTTTTTAAATTTAACCATTGGGTATATTTTCCACTTCTTTCTGATCCTTCAACAACCTGTTCTTTGCCCTGGGAGGCTGACCTGCAAGAAGTGCTTCAGGGGCACCCTTGCCTGTTACCAGTTTAATTTGACCATGAGGAAGGAGTAGCAAGAGACTGAATGGTAGGAGGAGAGTCAGTGGTATGTTGGAAAGAGCCAATTTTGCCAACTTTGCTTTCAGTGACCTCATGTTGTTAGTTTGGGATCAGCCATGCTAGGAGAATTTATACCATGGAAATGAGCAGATGTTATAAATCAGGGTTTTTACTTTTGGAAAATCAGATTACCAGCATACCACTAGAGGAGTGTGGGTCCAGGCATTCATCCTTTTATTCTGTTTCCTAGGCATCTAAGTTGACTATGTACCTCAACAAAAGGTGTATGGAGGGGACTCTCTCCATATAGCAACACTATTCCAGTTTCTGTAACCACTGCTTCCTTTTCAGGCGTAAAAGAAATAGTGGTTTCCTGCCCTGCTTACCTCAGGCTACTGTACCAGCTTTTGTCTCACTAAACCTGCATCATCCAATATGGTTGCCACTAGCTACATGTGGCTATTGACCACCTGGTGGCATGACTAACATAATAGAATAACTGATGAATTGATTTTTAAAATCTTATTTGGTTAAAATTAACTAATAATAAAATTTTAGAAACAGAAATAGTATAAAACACTTTTCCATTAAATACAACTTTGTTGTTTTGGTAGGATGTCATTTTACTGGAGACATTATTTGAACTGAGATAGGCTGTAAATATAAAATACACACCAGATTTCAAAGACTTCACATAAAAAAATGAAACACATTTAATAACTTATTTAAATTTATGACTTATTAAAATAATATTTGGGCTATGTTGGGTTAAAGTAAATATATTATTAAAAATAATTTTATCTGTTTTGGTTCACTTTTTTAATGTGGTTACTAAAAAATTCCAAATAGTGGCTCCCACTTTTGGATTTTCCTGTTTTAAACCTTGCCCACACTACTGCATATGGCCCCTTTATACTCTTTTCAAATACACAGCTTAAATATATCATCAGTTTCTGACTGGTGGGATCCAACTGACACCACCACTCACTGCCACCAAAAAGATAAAAAATAAAAATAAATAAATAAATAAATTAAAAAATCCGTGATTAATTCATTTTATTATTTTTGAGCTAAATTACTACTTCTTTTATTTGAGGAGAGAATGAGCACAAGTGGGAGTGGGGGGCAAAGGGAGAGAAAGAGAGAGAGAGAGAATCTCAAACAGGCTCTATGCTTATTGTGGAACCCAATGCAGGGCTTAACCCCATAACCTTGGGATCATGACCTGAGCAAAAATCAAGAGTCGCTCAACTGACTGAGCCACCCAGGTGCCCCACCACTCTGTTTTTTAACGAGAAAAGAAATAGGTTTCTTTTGGAGGGATATATTTAGTGGGCACTTTTAGCTACATGACACTTAGCTTCTAACGATGTTTCCTAAACAATTTTTACAGTGTGGTCTAGTGGATTAATCCTCAAAAATGTTTCCAAAATGTGAGGAAATATTAATATTGTTAAGTGGCTATTATATGCTAGAAAATTTTTGGATAGTTTTTTTAATTCAATTTTCTCAATAATCCTGAAAGATAGGACTATTTTGAGATACCTTCATTTTACAGATCAGGAAACTGAGGCATGGAGAGGTTACTTGCCCAAGGTCACACAGTTAGTAAACATGGAGACCAAAATCAAACCCAGATTTGCTTGACCTTTATAGCCCAGGATCACTCTAGCACACCAAATAAGAAATATTCCTTATTCTATGGCATCTTAAACAAAATTTAAAGGGGGGAATTTGTTGTTTATACTAGATATTGATCTTTAAGCTTTCCTTACAATGTAGATGGTCTTTAGCCTCCTTTTCCACCTTACCCAGTCTCTCAGGCCACATTGCACTTCTTTGGCCCTAAGGGGAACCATTTGTGAGCAGCCGTAGAAAAGACCGTAGTTTATAATACTTCCATGAAGAGTTACTTCCAGGGGTGGCCTGTCGGGTCATCTGCAAAAAGGAAGAGCCAGAGGTTTGGTGGAATAAATCAGGCCAGTTTGGGCAGGTTGCATTCTGCCGAGTCCAGCCCCATCCCCAGCCTCTACCTCACCCCCTCCTGCTCTTGATCCTTAATCAGAATCCTGTGTGGACCCTTAGATAGTCTTCATTCCCTTTAATGACGCTGGAAAAGGGTGAAATGGAGGCTCAGAGATGGAAACTGTACCCAAGTCAAAAAGAGATGGAGGTCTGCCAGTTGGGGTTGAAGATGTCACAGTGCTGACTCCTGTTCTTCTTTCTGATGATCTATGCATAATTTCATCCTCCTGCATTGACTCCAACCTACAATGTAATTCTTATTGGGAGTTTTAAAGTGATGTTTACACACATGTTAGCACTTGTTGCACCGGACTTGACGTATCCTCCCTTGCTAAATGGGTGTGAAATAAAAATATTTTTTTTTTAATGGAAGTAGGGACTATACTTGAACCCATGTTAATTCTGGAATTGTGCACAGCTGTGTGACATTAAGCACTAAAAAGGAAATGACAGGAACCTACAGGATCACTGCAAAATTGGTTATGGTTTTGGACTTCTTTATTTAGTGCAAGAAATCCTTTGGGTGCATAATAAATACCAACCATCTGATTAAATGTAACAAAGCAAGGAATGCTTCCTCTTCTATCCAATTTACTTTTTAGCTTGATCTAGTATGACTGTGTGACCACCTAGATATCTTCTCATCTAAGCTCTTCTGAAGATGAAAACAGAGGCAATATTACCTAGGATTAAAAGCCAAGCTTGAAATCAGGCAGATGTGAGTTTAGCCATGCAACATAAATGCTGCAGGGTTGTGGACTAGCTCCTTTTGACACCCCAATTATCTTATCTGTAAAAGAGGGTAATGTCATATCAGTTAGGGTTCTTCAGGGGCAAGCAACAGAAATCAACTCTTAAGTAATTTATACAAAATGGTTTTTTAAAAGGAATTCATTGTTAGAATACGAGGTAACTGAAAGAATGCAAGGAAAGAATGGATTTGGCCTCAGAAGAATATGAATTGATGGAGCATCAGAGTTCTGGAAAACAAGACTTGGTGGGCATTATTAGGGCACCTTGACCAGAATGGGAGAACTCTAACCAAATTTCATCCTTTGGTTTTTCTTTTTTTT
>PISW01014680.1:0-20046 GCA_004023785.1 Mungos mungo | reverse complement strand
GGCCATGTTCCAGCGGGGACCAGGTGGATGGGGGTGCTCCTGGGGTGACAGGGAAGGATGGAAGTGCTCCTGGGGAGGAGTTAGGGGAAAGAGGGTGCACCCGGTGGTCCAGACAGGAAGATCTCTACAGCGTCCCCGCGCCGCCCATCCTGCCTCTCACAGCCCCTCCCCCTCACTAACATGGACGCCTGCACCCCGGAAAGAAAGCGGCCCAGAGAGGGGAGCAGGCAGGGCTGGACAGGGCGACTGGGGCCTCACCGGGGAGCAGGCTGTGCGGTTCACGGGGGCGCCTTTCCTCAGCCCTGCAAGGCGGGCTCCTTCCGGGGGGCGACGCCTTCTCTCTGGACCAGTGACCTGCCCCCAGTGACCTGCCACCTGAGTGGACCTGTACATCCCATCTCCCTCCCCAGGATCTGCCCTCACCTCTCAGGGTCTGTCTCAGGGGGAGGGCCAGGAACCCCACTCTTCCCTCCAGCCTGTTTCACCCCAGGAACCTGGGTCAGGACCTTGCATCTCAGACTCTAACCTCAAGGGATCCCCCTTTCCCAGGGAACCCACCCCGCTCCCAGCCCCCGATAACCCTCCCCGGTCACAGTCCTGGGCCTCAGATCCCCACCCTTGTCCCCAGCCCGCACCCCTCCTGGACCAGGACCCCGCCCCCGACCGCTCCCCGGGGCTCCTGCCTTCCAGGTGTGCCTCCTAATCCCTGAGTCCTTGGGCCCCTTTACATCTGCACTGCCGCCCCCTGTGACCTGCCCGCTCTCCCAGTGTCCCTGGCGCTAATCTCCCCCTTCTGCCCTGTGGTGGGTCTGGGGTCAATGGGAGAAGTTCCGCGGCCCCGCCCCCCTAAGCCCTCCCTGCACCCCCCAAGCCTCCCTGAGCCTCCTCCCTCCCCGCCCTGCGAGCCAGGCACCACCGCCACCTGGCGGCCGCGGACAGAACTGCCGCTAGAGACTGCACAGAAGCCCTCCTGCATCAGCTCAGCTGCACACACAGGTCATGAGCGCCTACTGTGTGCAGCACAGGGGAGCCGGGACGGGAAGCTAAGTCCTTGTCCTAGAGGAGCCCAGGCCGGCGGAAGGTCGCAGCAGAATACGCTCAGGGAAGGCTGTGGGAGCCTCAGTCCCAGGGCCGAAACATTTTCTTTCAAGGAATGCACAGCGCAGAGGTAGGGAAACACTAAAGGAAGGTGGCTCCGAGGAGGGGGGTGGGGTGACGCCACGGGGGGCAGGTGGGTGCACAGGGACACGAGGAAGGGAAGGAGCAGCAGACATGGGAACAAATGTGGCTCAGGCCCCAGGCCGGATCTCCTGTGGGAGGAGGAGGCTGGGAAGCAGGTTCCTCTGCAGAGGGAGCAGACAGAGTGGGGAGATCCCGCCTCACATGGAGCCCCGCCCTCATCCTGGGGAGGGGGGAGCAGGGACCGGGCATGCAGTGCCCCCCCCCCCCCCGTGCAGGGTCCTGTGCAGGAGCTCCGCACCTCCTCCAGGAAGCCCTCTGGCCCCGCGGTTCTACTCCTCACCACCTGCTCTGCAGACACAGGACACCAGGGAAGAAGGTCCTGGGCGCCGAGTGGGCGGAGCCAGAGAGGACCCACCATGGGCTCTGAGACTGGCCTTGTGCAAACCCCCAAGCAGGCCAACTTAGGCCCCCGTTTGTGCTGCCTGCGGAGGTGGTCAAGCTGGAGAGAGGCGGAAAGACTTACGTGTGGGGACGGGACTCTGGGATTCGTAGGAAACAGGGAGACTCCTGGTGCCCGGGCGTCCCTGTCCTGACCCCTCCCTGCTGCTTATGTTGGGAGTTTTTTCATTCACCTGTAGGTTTAGGCTATGCTCTCTCGCATTTTTTAAACAATGGTAGAGTGTTTAACAGAGCACACCGTGAACAACGTTAGAACACAAAATGTTCCCAATATTTTTGTTTTTCCCCCTGGGGATTTATTCACAGATGTGAATGGTGAGGAACATGCTGTGAACAACTTACATGTCTTTTTTTTTTTAATGTTTTTATGTTTGTTTATTTATTTATTTGAGAGAGAATGTGTATGAGGGAGCAGGGGAGGGGCAGAGAGAGGGGGAGAGACAGAGTCCCCAGCAGGCTCCACACCGTCAGCACAGAGCCCGATGCAGGGCTTGAACACGGATTTCATGAGATCAGGAGCTGACCTGACACCCAGAGTGGAGTCAGACTGTGACCAGCCTGAGCCACACGGGCGCCCCCACTAGTTACACTTCCGGCTCCGCGCTTCTGTTTCTAGATCAGGAGTTACTTCGAACCTGTGCAGCAGGTTTCTGACTGGCTTGCATTTTCTTTTTCTGATTTTCCACACATGTCCCTGAATACGACCGGTTGAAAACCGCCTCATATTTGGGGTGGTGAGTCCTCTACATTTTGCAGAGACAGGACCCCGGAGGGAGAAAATACTAAGGATTCAGAACAGGGGGAATCGGATGGGTAGCGTGCCCTCTTCTTCCGGAGCCTGAGAGGAGCTGCCATCCCTCCCCAGACTCAGACGGGGAGCTGTGCACGTGGTTCCATTTGGGGTTGTTGGACCTCCTCCATGGCTGCAGCCCCGGTGCCCCCGGACCCACAGCGCCTCCCCCCCCCCCATGGCAGGAGCAGGTGCACGGGTGCTGAGGAGCAAAGATGACCATCACACACGGGCAATAAGCAGAGGGACGGGTGAGTAGAGACAGCACACAGGCAGGGGTGAGGATAGAGGGTGAGAGCTGAGTGTGGAGGTGCCTCCAGGGTGGGTGGGGCAGAAAGGTCCAGGGGCTCACAGAGAATACACGGGAAGGAGAAGCATCGGCCTTGGGGGAGGGGGGACTAGGCTGGAGAGACCGGAAGGGACACAAAGACCTGGTCTCAGCACTCAGCTTGTCTTGTAAGAGGTCATGTCCCAGAGCATGTGGTGACCAGATGCTAACTGAGCAGGAGCCTCATAGGATCTCTGCTCCAGGACAGGAAGGAGAATTCCGTGATCACATGCGCTGTGAAATCTAGATGAAGGCATTTACCCATGATCCCGCGGGAGTAGGGAGTGTGAGCATCTCGGGAGGGTCTGTCTGTGGCATCTCCCACAGTCATCTGACCTTCGTGCCCCCCCCCCCGATGTGGAGGAGCCTCTCTCAGACCCCAGCCCCCTATGTCGCACTGAGAATCCCTGATGCGGGTAAATCCGTTCCCGATTGTGGACACGGTGAGTGACAGCCGCCTGGTGGGGCCGTGCTGTCCCCAGCAGCCCCTTCCCTCTCCCCACAGGGCAGCTCATGGACACCCTGCTCCTGTCTGTGGAGCCCTATCTGGTCACAACAGCGGGACCCCATGGACCCACTGCTGTGAGCTGTTGAGGGTGGACTGTCAGCCCCCAGCCCAGACTCTCCCGGACAGGAGACTCCTTCTTTCAAGGACCTGCCCGTGAGCGCCTGCTGTGGGCCAGCCCTGGGCCAGGTGCACAGACATATCCAGGAACTCCTGGCACAGGCTGTACCCCATATTCTCCAGGGGGGAGACAGGCCTTTTGAGGAGCCCACAACACAGAAGAGGACTTGGCTCTGGCGGAAAGAGCAGGTGGGAAGGTCAGGACCTGGGAGTGTGGCTTCAGGGTCACACCAGGAGGGCAGAGCAGGCGTCACCAAGGACACCTGTGATAACAGACCAGCAGGAGGTGAGGGGTGACCGAGGACATCTGGGGATCTGCCAGCCATTGGGATGTGATGGCCCATGTCATGGCCTCAGGCGGGACCTGGCCTGTCGTGGTCCAGGAGGGAGAGGTCAGGTGCCCAGAGCACACGTGAGCCCAGATAGGTGGGAGACTGAGATCAGAGAGGCATCAGGAGCCACATCAGCTCCATCCTGACCTAGAGACCCGGGGTCCCAGGGCCAGAAGGGCCGCAGAGAGGCCCCTGAACCCACCTCCTCTTGGACAGGTGAGACACCAGGAACAGGTGGGGGGCAGCCCCGGGCTCCGGGATAGAACTTAGCTCCTGAACTCTTTTCTCAGACCTGACTCTGACCGGAGCTGACCCGGCCTGGGCCGCAGAGAGGCTGTGCTGTCCGCCCTGCAGTGTCCAGGAAGGACCTGCTCCCTGGGGCCCTGAGGGCGGGGCTGGGAGACCAGGCTGCGCGCGGCCGCCGCTGCATCGCCTTCCACCAGGGGGCGCTGCCGGCACAGCTTTGCCCGCAGGCCCTGCACCTGCTGAGGCTGAGGCTCAGGCCCCCTGTCCCAGCACCCTGACCACCGCCCACCCCCTGCGCAGGGCGCTTCCAGCCTCGCTGCCCGGGTCTCCGGGTCTGTCTCTGGATCGCCCCGGGAAGAGCTCTCAGGGCAGCCAGCCCGGTTTGCAGGGGCGGCAAGGTGGGGAAGGGGTGATGCGGAAGGGCGGTCCTCGGGCTGCCAGGACAGGTGTAGAGGGCACAGTCAGCTTGTCTGCCGCGGTCCCTGGGGGACCCTTGTCTGTCCCTCGTGTGTTTGCTTCAGTGGGTCTCCTTATTGGGAGACAGGGAATTGGGCAGAGGGTAGGGGTGAGGGCAAAGCATGGAAGAGTGGGGTGACAGGTGCCCCCTAACCCCCCAGAGCCACATGGAAAGGTGACAACGCCCCCCTCCACTCACAAGGTTTGTCCCTCCCCTACTGCAACAGCCCCCAGAGGGTGAAATTGAGGCACTAGATGAAAAAGCCGGGTGCCAGATACCCTCCTCCCCTGCCCCCAATCCCTGTGGGCCTCAGGTGAGGCCCGCATGGAGCTGCCCCCTCCCCCTGCTCTGTGGACACACTGGGTTTCCAGGAGGGGGGGAGGGAGTGGCTGCCACACAGCCCTTATCTACACTGGAGGTCCAGGCCGCACCCGCCGGCACGCACCCCTGCTGGGAAGGCAGAGGCGGCCCAGACAGCCCCACCTCACTGCTGGACAGTGACCACAGGGACAGTCAGGACAGGGCGATGCAGGCGGGCTCAGCCTGGGCTCGCTCCCACCCATGACCCTCAGGGCCTCCATCTCTCCCCTGCCCCCACCCTGCCTGGCTCTCTGGGCCTCTGGCCTCACCCCCGCCCTGAAGAGCAGAGGTCAGTGGGAGTCCCCGGCTGACCAGGTAAACGGGCTCAGAGTGACATTTGCTCACACTTACTGGCTGGCCTGAGGCCAAGAATCAGGCACTGAGCAGCCTGAACGTGCTGTGTGTCCTGAACATCCAATGTCCCCGGACCCGAGATTCCACAGCTGGGGGTGGGGTGTTCTCAGGGCCTCCGTCTTTGGTCCTCAAGTTCATCATCCTCTTTCTGGATGCTACTGACAAGTCGGCCTCCCAGGCTCCCCAAGGCGGGAAGGGGGTGCCCACAGCCCCACAGGCAGGTCCTGGGGACGAGGCAGTGCCAGGGACGGGCCAGGTTCAGCACCTGCAGGTTTGCAGACAGGACGGAAGCTGGGGCCGTGCACCAGGGTAGGACGCGGGGTTCAGAGAGGAGGTCGTGCAGAGACAGGGCAGATTTCGGACACACTGGCTGCTCGCAGTGTGGACGACAGAGTGTAAGAAACAATGAAGTAAAGGGGACTCTGTGTTTGGCTGAAGGGAGTGGGTGGAAGGCGGGACCTGATCTGGGTGGAAATATGATCAGAGCTGAGGGAGGAGATGGGGAGGGGGAGGGGACCCGGGAGGCAAGAATTCCGTTTCCCGAAGGTCCACTCTGGTGTCCGAGGGCAGATGCTCCCCAGGCCGCCGCGAGAGGGTGTCGGGTCAGGACGGCATGACGCGGCCTCTGCACAGCCAGGCCCCCCCCAGGGCTTAGTGGAGTCCCCTGGGGAGAGACGGAGGCTGGGGAGAGACGGAGGCTGGGGAGAGACGGGGCTGGCGCTGACCCGCAGGGGATGGGGGCCAGGGAGGAATGGAGCTGGAGGGGCGGGTGAGAACCTGGGGAGGGCGGAGTCACAGAGTCACAGTAAGAAACAAAATGTTTTCAGTTAAAATTTAAAAATATAATGCCATAATAAGTCTTAGATAATCTCATCTATTTTTGAACAGTTATTTATTTTTGAGAGAAAGACAAAGAGAGACCGCACGTAAAGACAGCGGTGGGATGTTACACTGGTCGAGGCTGGATTTTGTGATTTCATGATGACTTTGTCCCAGAGGCTGAGGCTCTGGCAGATTCATGTCCTACATTGGGGGGAGGGGGTCCGTCTAGGGGGGCCAGGGAGCCAAGGCTGAGTGGACCTGGAATCCAAACCTGGGTTTGGCCCAATTTAAATACTCAGGTCCCCCTCGATCTACCACGATGTGTATCCTCTGGTGACTTGTGCACAACGAGTTCCCATAGAAACTCACCAATGTTGCTAAATCCCCCCCTGCTCAGGGCAGTCAGAGGGGGCGGGGCAGGACCAGGGCTGCAGGCCTCACCCTCACAACACAGGTGTCCCCAGAGGCTGAATTCCCTGCTTCTTCTGGTTAAATCTTCCACACGTCCTGGCCTGGAGAGCGGCCCTCGGTGTAGACACTCATGAGATGCGTCTCCTGTTCCAAATGCCGTCCCTCCGATCACTGCAATTGGACAGAGGGTCCTGCCACAGCTGAGGGACAGAGAGGCCCCAGAGGGACCCACACAGATGCAGTGCTGCCCCCATGACCCTCCACAGTGCCAGCACTGCCTGGACCCGTGTTAATACTGCTGGTCTGGAAGGGAAACAGACACGAGACCAGACACTGCAGGAGAGGGGGTTTAGCCAACTCACACCCAGGCACAGGGACGTGCACCTGTCTCTGCCATCTCCAGACTCCTGTTCTGCTTTCTCAGGGGTACTAAGAGTATCAAAGAGTTGGAAACCTGAAAATGGTTCTGAGTCACACAGAGATTGAACTTGAATCAGAGCCTTGGAAACCTGTCCTCTCCCCCACCCCAACCATGACCCATCATACCCACACCCACCAGACATCTACGGGTACGTTCCCTGAGCAGCAAGATGCAGGAGAAGGGGAGACAGGGTCCCAGGGGGAGGGAGGTTGTGGGCACCAGAAGGGAAATGCACCTGCCTCGCCCAGGCTCCCAGCTCTACCTTGAATTTCCTCATAAGTCGCCGCATCAGAACTCCGAGGACTACAAAAGCCAAGATGACTGCCACGGTGAGAACAATCACCAGGATGTCTGGCATATAAACAGCACGGTCCTGTTCGCGTGGATCTGCTTCCCCCGCAGAGACAGTGGAGAAGGATCAGACAAGAGACAAGGTCAGAGGCCCATTGCCAAGCACGTGGACACGTCTGAAGGGACTGGTCTCAGCTGAGGAGGGGACATGGCAGGTGCTTTCACCACCCAGTTCTGAGCCCCTGTTGGGGGCCGGGTGCTGAGAGGACAGGACAGGGTCCCCGCCCGTGAGGTGCTCAGCAGTGGGGGCAGGGCTGGGAAATGCAAAGGCAGCCAGCCGGGGCCAGGCGGGGCACTAGAGGTTTACAGCTGGTGCACAGGTCTTCAAGGAGGGCTTCCCGGAGGAGGTGAGGGATGAACTGAGTCTTGAGGGAGGAGTGGAGGTTACAAGAACTCAGAAGGGTGTAGCACTCTAGAAGGAGTGACAGACCAGGAACACTGTGTCTGATCACCAGCCCAGGGGGCCACAAGCACCCCTGCAGCAGGTGGAAGAGGACTGGGCAGGGAGGAGGATGAGGGAGAGGCAGGAGTCTGTGGCAGAGGGTCTAGGGGGTCGCTGAAGGATGGGCCCCATGGGAACCCGGGAACGCTGAGGCAGCAGGTCCCCCGAAGCAGGGGAGGATGGGGTGTAGGACGAGACGGCACACAGGGGACCTGGTCCTGCTCCCTTGGGGACACCCTGTGAGCAAACTGCCTGAGGCCAAGGTGGGACAGGAGGTCAAAGTAGAAGCAGCCATGACCCGCCCCCCGGGAGTCCAGGCCACAGACGACCTGATCCTTGGCCAGATCTTCACTCTCAGAGTGGGGCCCTGAGTGCCCTCTAGAGGAAGGAGGCATGAGGGCAGGCCAGCAGGGCCCTGTGTTAATGGTACTGAGGGGCCCTGGTCAAGGTCAGTGCGAGCTGGACGTGAACCCTGCGCCAGGCCCTGTGTGCCTGCAGGGTCACAGCCCGCCTGGCAGCTGCAGTGAAGGGATTCCTGGACGGGATAGTGGGAAGGGGAGACTCTGGACGTGGAAGGTCTGACGGCAGAGGGAACGGCCTGACCAGAACCGGGGCTGAGGAGAGCAGGGCACATCCGGGAATCCAGGCGAGCACGTGCGTGGGAAGTGTGTCCCTGAGACCAGAACCGGGCACAGGAGCCCCGAGCCCTGAGCCCTGCAGGCCGCGGCTGGCCCCGCCTCCCTCAGGCGCCACAGACACTGACTCACCCCTACTCTCCTTCCTGAAAACCTCCTGAGACACACAAGGACTGAGGGATGAGGGAGGGGAGAGTATGGAGAGGGCTGCCTGGAGCAGCAGGGGTGAGGAGTGCAGAGGAGCAGGAGGGAGACACTGAAAGGAAGAAACAAATTGGATGCACCAGCCAGCCTCCTGGATGGGGTGACAGGTGGTGACATAAACATGGGGACAGAACCCGGAACCCTCACCCAGAGGGACCTGAGCTCCAGGTGGCCCCACCCCTCAAGCAGAACGCACTCACCGTGGCCACAGACCTCCCCGAGGTCCCGGGTGGCAGTTTTCTGGTCCACCGGGTTGCTGACCACACAGGTGACACCGGGGCTAGGCTGGCTCAGGGGCAGGGGCAGAGCCAAGGTCCAGGGGGTGGGGTCCGGGCCCGGGGCCCCCGTGTGCTCCAGCTCCCTGGGGAGGCCCTTGCTCTCCCAGGACACGTTCACGACCCCCGTGGTTCCCGTGGGGTGGCACTCCAGGGTGACGTTGCACCAGTCTGGTGTGAGGGACAGAATCTCAGCCAGGATCTGGGGAAGGGACACGGGCTCTGGGGCAGGAGGGACAAGAGGACAGAGTGTCACCAGGTGGAGACCATCACACTCACGCTTTCTCATGCGGAATCTCACTGAGGCCCTGGCCCCTCCCCCTAAGGATGGTGCGTCCATTTTACAGACAAGACAGACTTGACTCAAATATACAGCAAGTGACTACAAGGAAGGAGCCGCTGAGGGAAGCCCCAGGTGATTTCACTGCACTGAGCTCATCCTAAAAATCTCCCCGGAGAAAATCCGTACTTGACCCCTCCTTCCAGAACCCCTTAATATAAGTCACTGTGTTGTCCTCTATGAGACAGAGAAGACTGGACAGAAGTTTCTTACTGCTCTGGCCCCGAGCCCCACTCCTGCCCCGATGGTGGTCAGAACCACAAGGTTCGAGGTACATAAGGCCCCCTGGCGGCTCTGGGTGCCCAGAGAACGACCCCAGGCTCCCAGCAGGAGAGGCCACTGTGGGGGACGCAGTGTGGCCCCGGGGAATGGCCACGCCAACCGTGCTTCGAAGGTACGCTGAACTTGGAGTCACACAGGAGACAAGTGACAAGAGGCTGACAGTCTGTCTGGGAATCTCAGGGACCCGAGGCTGCGGGACCCGCCTCCCCAGAGCAGGATGTCTCCCGACACAGAGGGGAGTCAGAGACAGAGACAGAGAGACGTGCTGACTGCGTTTCTGAGGAAGGGCCACCCTGTGACCGTCTCCTGTGTCCCTGGAGGCTCAGAGCTGCACCGGGGGGGCTGGGAGTGAGGGTGGCCTCAGGCTGTGCTGAGAAGGAGGAGGGGACAGGCCGGGGAGGACCCCACATGAGTTGTGTGCATGCCTGGTGACCAGTGTCCCCAAAGATGACCAGGTGCTAACCCTCAGAGCCTGCAGGTGTCTTAGGATCCATGGTGAAAGGGGACTGAGGCCGCAAACCAGCTGACCCTGGAATGGTGTGGATCCCCAATGGGCCCGGCGGGATCACAGGGTCCTCACATGTGGACAGAGGAAGAGGGGAAGGGGAGGGATGCAGGACCAGAAGGATCAGCCCACCAGGACCAGCTTTGCAGGTGGAGGAAGGGGCCACCAGCCAAGGACGCGGCCACCACTACAAGGTGGGACAGGAAAGACGTGGATCCTCCCCTGGAGCCTCCAGAAAGGAGCACAGCCCTGCGGACACCTGACCCTCATCGCAGTGGCCCCGGGTCTGACCCTGACCCACAGCACAGGTGCCCACGCGGTGGGGGCTGCGCTGAGACCCCTGGCGGTCCCATCTGTGACAGCAGCAACAGCCGCCACCACACCAGTCACGTGCACGTGTCCCGCGAGCACAGTGAGGGTTCCGGGAAAACCCCAGGTCCCCACGTGTCCCTTCTCCTTCCTGAAGCCCCGAGGACCCGCCCCTGCTGGGAGTCTCAGCGCCGCCTCCACTCGTGGTGACCACGCGGCTTCTGATTTCAAGGGAGAAGTAGAGCCTGAGGTCTGGGGTCTGGAAGGGACCCTGCAAGGGGGCCATGGACACCCCCAGGGACCACAGAGGGGGTCCGTGTGTCCTGGGGGAGGGGCCTCCACGTACCGTACACACTGAGGTGGAAATCCTGGGAAGTTTCTATCCCTGCGGTGAAGGAGGATCGAGCCCGGTACCACCCACTGTCCTCCAGGGTCAGCTTGTCCATCCTCAGGGTCGTTGTGTTGAGCACATGGACTCTCTTCTGGTATTTGTCCCTGGAGGTGACCCATTCTGGAGCATCTACCCCGGGAGAGACGCGCAGGAGAACCACGTAGTTTGTCTTGTTTCTAACGGCCCAAGAGACCTTCTCCAGCTCGGCTTCAGGAGGGACGTCTGGACCTCTGATCACATGAAACACCACAGAGCTTCCTTGAGTCCCCTTCAGGGAAACTCGGTTTCCAGAATCCTCCACTCCAGACCCACGGGCCCCAGGGCTCCTGACCACAGTGCTGAAGGTGCCTACGGCAGTGGAGACAGGAAGTGTGAGTGTGTTTCATGAAGAACGAGGAGAAAACCCTAGAACCACCGTGTTAATGAGCCCACCCCGCAGACTCCCTGGGCTCCGGGGGGCGGGGCAGAGCGTGAATCCGGAGCGATGCTGGGATTGGGTCCTGTCCCAGTGGGGCGTCCCCTTGAACAGGGTCCTGAATGCTGACCCGAGTGCCCTCACCGCCTAACGCTGAACGTCTGGACATGACGACATCACGGATGGAAAGCAGTGGGCACGTTGGGGTCAATGCCAAGTGCACCAGTGCAGGGGGAGCTTCCTCCGTGGTGCAGAGGCCCCACCGCCCACCTGCCGCGGGAGCCCTGGCCCTGCAGTGGGGGCCGCGCCCTGGGACGTGCTCTGAGGGGCGGAGCTCAGCTACAGTGATGGACGTCGCTCAGTGACAGCAGGTCTCTCAGGAGTGTGACTTCTGTGTCCCTCACACCCTGTCCCTCGCTGCTGGGACGAGCCCAGAGCCATGTAGGTGCTGCGATGTGGGGACATCCACAAGACCAGGTCTGGGGGCAGCCACGGGCCAACCCCCAGGAGAAGGAAGCCTGAGAGCAGCCTCAGGATCTGCTCCTCCTCTGCATGTGCAGGGGTGAGGGGGAACCGCATCCTCCCTATTGACCTTGAGCTTCCTCTGCTCCACACAGACCTGGAGGGTTAGACAACAGCTTGATGTGGTTCAAGCTGCAGGGTCTATAGGATCCTGTTCCCACAGCCCCAGGAATCTATGCAGGAGCCCAGGGTGGGACCCAGCACCGGGGACCCTGTGAGGACTCCTGGCACCCAGACTCCGGCCTCACCACAAGCAAAAGCTCATTTTCCTCTTTCCCTTCCGCCCACAGCTGGGAAACAGAGGCCCCACAGGTGCCATAGGACAGCGGTGGTGTGTCGGGTCCTGCCCCACAGACATCAGACCCACAGGAGCCCCCCTCCCTGCCCCGCACAGCGGCCTCCCCCCCAGGGACCCGGGCCACTCACTGAGGAGGAGGCTGGTGAATCCCAGGCGCCAGGGGGCCCAGCACAGGCAGGGGGCCTCTGGGCGGGCTCCCATCACAGGCTGCCTCCCTCAGGCTTGCTCTGGGCCTGCTCTGCTGCGGAGGAAACATCCAGAAGGCAGAGGCAAGAGAGGAGGAAATGTTTACTCAGAACACTTCCTAGCTCTTCCCACCCAGGGGTGGAGCTAAGTGTAGGACGGGCTGGTTGCTCCAGAGAAAGCCATTCAGATGTTCCTCTCAACTCACCCCTGCAGCGGGACTCAGAGATGGTGGCTGATAACCTATGAACATCCTCTTGATGAGCTGCTGGGGGGGGAGAGGCCCCGTCCGTGGGCACCATGAGCTTGGTGATCTCAGCTCCCCAGCTGGGCCCCAGGAGAACCCCTTACATGTGTGTCTGGGTTCACACTCAGTCCAGCGGTCCTGCTGCCCAGGGCCCACAGATGGCTGGGCGCAGGGTCACACTATCCACTCTCCCAGCACTCAGAGAGATCCCCCCCCCCCACTTGGGGCCTGTCCTCTGTCCCCACACCATTTAACAAGTCAAGTTTCCCTTCCGCTTTTGTCTGCACTTCAACAGTGTGGCCTCCAGCGGGTCCCCGCCCCCCCACCCCCAACCTGCTCTGCGCACCTCAGACAAGAGAGCATCAGCTCCGCCTTCCCCCCCGGCTCCCGTCCAGTACCGGGGACGGTCCTTCAGGAGGCTCAGTCCCGGAGCCTCGTGGGGAGGAACTCTGGATGGAGTGCCCGCTGCAGGGGGGTGGGGAGCACGTCAGCCACGCCCCTGTCCCCGTCCCTGCAGCCCTGGGGAACTCCCTCAGGGGAGGGGTGTTTGCTTGTGAAACCAGTGGTGGGGGTGGGGCCCGGGGCCCAGGACGGAGCCCCCAGCAGCTGCGGGTCAGGGACACCGGAGGGGCGGCCACCACGTGCTCCAGGCTGGCTCTGCTCCAGGGACATTTTCAACCTCCAGATATGGATCTCCATCATTTCCCGCCGTCTTGGGCAGCAAGAGCTAACGTCACCGTGGACAGTGTCTTGTAGTTTCTGTGGTTCACAGGCACCGTCCCTGTGAGAGGCCATTTTACAAATGGGGGAAGTCAGGGCCCATGTAGGGGACTTGATGAGCCCACGGTCTGGAAGCCGGATGTGTCAGGGTCAGGCCCACATCTCAGGTTCTTAGTCCACTGATTTTCAAAACCTAAGTCCCTCCTGACCTTGAGAAGTGGCATTGGAGGGGGAGGGAGGCCAGTCGGCCCCAGGGCAGCCTCTCTCCTTTCTAACCCCCCACACAGAGGAAACAGGCCTGTGGTTGCAGCTCTGCAGGCTCTGAGCTCCACAGAGGCCCTTCCTAACCACAGCCTCCCCCCTGCACTTTCTGTGTCACAATGGGCCAGCGCATCCGGCCCTGCTCAGGGTGGGGATTACTTGTCCCCCCCTTCAGAAAATTCAATAACAGGTATACTGACTATGGAGGATGAAATAAAACCACCTTGTACACAGGTGACGTGGGGTTCTATGTACAAAATCCAAAAGAACCAACACAACAAGAAACAGGAGTCCTCTTCATCTGATGGGGGATGGTCATTGGGTGCAGGAAACACAAGGTTCCTACGTGACACTCAATTACTCACTTTCACACCAGCAATGAAGAAATGGATTTTGAAAATGAACACACAGTACCGTGTTCACTGACAACACAAAAGTGAACCATTTAGGCCTAAAGATAACAAAATACGCCAAGATCTTTATGAGGAAAACTACAGGGCTCTCAGAATCAAAATCAGAGAACTCTAAATACTTGCAGAGAGAGACCATGTTCATGGATAAGAAGGCTCATTACTGTCTCAATATCCGTTCTTCCCACCTTGATCAATACATTAGGTCAAACACAATCTACAGCCCAGCAAGTTATGTTCTACATATTGGTCATGTGATCCTACGGTTTGCATGGAAACAAAATGACCCAGAGGAGCCCACACCATGTTGCAGAAGAGTCAAGGTGGATGACAAACACCCCCTCCTTCAAGATTTCCTATAAAGTTACAATCATCAAGACAGTACAGATTCAGGGATAGAAGAGACAAACAGATCATGCAACAGAAGAGAGAGCCCAGAAATAGACCCCCGTGTAGACTGAACTGATCCTGACAAGGGAGCAATGGCAACTCATAGGGACAAATGACAGTCTCTTCAAACAACGGTGCCGGAACGACCAGACGTCCACGAGCAGAGAGAACCCAGACACAGCGCTCACACCCTTCACAGAGATTAATTCAGGGATCAGTGCCCTCCCCATAAATGAAGAATGGGGAAACTCCAACATGACAACACAGGGGAAATCTAGATGTTCTCAGGACGGGCGAACATGTTTCAGAAAGACCCAAAAGGCATAATTCATGACAGAACGGTGAGATAGGCCGGAATTCATGAAATGAAACACGTCTGCTCTGCAAAGACCCTCACGGGAAGGCAGGACAAGCACAGAATGGGAGGGAAAATCCGCAGGAGGCAGATCTGATGAAGAAGTGTGAGCCAACATATACAGAGAACTCTGAAAACTCAGCAAGAAGAAAACCAACAACACAATCAAGAGAGAGGCCCAAGGCACCAGCACACACCTCACCAAACAGGACCCACAGGATACACTCCTGCTGCTGGGGACAGACATGGTGCAACCGCCTTGGAACACGGCCTGGTGGTTTCCCACGAACCTCAGCTGTTCCTACCGTTCAATCCTGAACCTCCCTCCTGGGTAGTCGCTCAAAGGAGTCAAAAACCTAGTTCACACTAAACCCTACATCTAGATGTTTTTAGCAACTTTGTTCATAATTGCCAAGACCTGGAAGAACCAAGTGGTCCTACACTCAATGAATAAATAAATAAACTGGTAAATCTAGACAAGGGAGCAGCACCAGCTCTAGAAGGGAACGAGCTATCAAATCACGTAAAGACTTGCAGGGAATGAAGTGCACGTCACCACATGGAAGACGCCAAACTGAAGGGTTACACACGGTATGATTCCAACTACATGACCTTCTGGAAACTGCAAATTAATTTGTTATCTTTATTCATATCTTTTGAGAGAGAGAGAGAGAGCACCCCATTGAAAGGCAGAGGGAGAGACAGAGAGTTGAGAGAGAAAGAGAGAGAGAGAGAGAGAGAGAGAGAGAACGCCAAGCAGTCTCCAGGCTGTCAGCACAGAGTCCAATGCAGGACTCGAACCCATGATCTGTGAGATAATGACCTGAGCAGAAATCAAAAGTCAGACACTTAACTAAAGGAACCACCCAGGCGCCCTAAAAGGCAAAGCTGTGGAAATAGTAAAAACATCAGCGATTCCCTGGGGCTGGGGAAGGGGGTCATGAACAGGGGAAACGCAGGATTTAGGGCAGTGAAAATTCCCTGTGTGACACTATGATGGTAGACATGTGTCTTTGTCCCTTTGTCTGAACTCACAGAACACGGAGAAGCTGGCAGGCAGGGAGGAGGCCATGGGACCAACTGAGTCCAGGATCAAGAGAAACTTTGGCAAGTCCTTCTGGGCCAAGTCCCGAGGTCATGACGGGGGTTGGGCTCACACACAGCAAACAGGTGACACGGAGTCTGGCCTTTTTTGCCTCAAAGGAAACCTAGGCCTGTCCCACGTGCTCCCCAAGGCACCCCCGCCTGCAGGCCAGCCCTGCCTTTGCACCTGCACCCGGATTCCTGCCCAGCTGAGCGTCTGGTCCTCAGATTCTGGAAGGAAGGCGGGTCCAGGTGATCCTTGAAGCGCTGCTACCAGGGGCTGTCAGGGATGCTCCTCAGCTTTCTGGGATCTCCTGCAGGCGGCCGTCTGGTGGCCTCAAGCCTGAGGAAGGGGCTCGGCCCTCCTGACCTGTAAGGTGCTAGCAGCCTGTGCAGATGGGGAGTCTTGACAACTTCCGAAGCCCCACCTCGAAGACTCCAGAGGCCCCGGTTCTAAGTGCTGACAGGATGGCCAGGTGCCCACACCCGGGAGGTTTGTTTCAGCTGTAAATTCCCAAGGTCATGGAGAAGATGCTGATCAGGGCCCCCCATCTGCACCCCTACAATAGCCCACATTCCAGAATTGGACCCAGACACTCTGAGATGGAAACAGTCCATGGGACACACGGTCAGGAGCCTCTTCCTAGGTTCCCGACACTGGTCCTGGGAAGACAACACTGTCACTGTGGATGTTGACCTTGACCACAGCCCCAGGCAGTGCCTGTCAACCATGTTTTATTACTCCTTTGAGTTCTCGCCTCCATTACTAAGGGAATGGCCTCATGTGGGGGACAGGTCAGGTCATGGAGGCGTCCCCTCAGGTGTCACCTTCCAGCAGGAGGGACACAGGGGACAGGTCACACCTCAGGGGGACTGACTCATAGGGGAGTGGTCAAGGGAACAGTGTGGACAACCTGAGGACAAGGGAGGACTTGCCCTAGGCCTCAGCCCAGGGGTCACAGGATTCTCGCACGGAGGCTCTTCTTCCCAGGAAGCACCTTTCAGGCCTGCCGGCACCGCTCAGTTGGGTTCGTACCCAAAGAACTGAGCACCCACATCACAGGGCACGATGTCTTATACATTTTCTGTTTCTTTGTCCCCCGTATATGGTCACCCACATAAACGTGCAGTCTGACTGAGTTGTCTCGGTCTTCAAGGTCATGGGGATGTAGGCACCTGCGCGCACATCCAGGCGACCTCGAAGTCTCCTCTGTTTCTCTCTCCTCAGGGAGGGATCCCTCCCGCATCGCCCCTGAGCTGCCCGGACCCCTCTATCCTGGGTCAAAGGGCATCATGCTGGCGTAGAGGTTTGTATTTCCATAACCTCATTACACGAGCAGCCATAGTTTGGGTGAGACCGGAGACAGATCCTACGATCAAGGGAACCAGACAAGGGAGGATCAAACACCCTCCCAGAACTCGGAGGACACTCCCTATGCGGGCTGGGAATCCCCTGGAAGATGAAAACCGTGCTCCAAGCCCCCCCCTTCCCAGGTCCCAAGCTTCCCCGGGGTGGACTGGACGTGAGCCACACCTCTCCCTCCCTCTGGGCTCTCCTCCAGGGCTTTCCCCGCATCGTCACCGGTGGCAGCAGTTGCTCGGCTCAGGTTTACAACTGGAGTCCAAATTAAAAACTACCAACCAACAAAACATCCTGCCCACGAGAGAGAAGTGAGTGCCAGCAGAAGCCCCTCCCACGCTCCCCGCAGGCTGGGCCACCTCGCCAACCGGACAGCAAGAGGCGAAGCAACAGTTGCAACAATGGTGAGAGACGGGGTGACCGTGCATTACAGTAAGAGGCAGCTGAGGAAACAAGGCTGCTTGGGTTTCTCTCTCTCTCCCTCTCTCTCTCTCTCTCTGCCCCTACCTGCTCCTATGTGCACGCTCTCTCTCAAAACAAATAAATAACCATTTTAAACGAATGAAATAAAATTTGAGACAACAAACTTCAAACTACATATTTTAAGGAGACTCACTCCCAATGTGGCTGGGGCTCGAACTCACCACCCGCAGATCAAGAGTCGCACCCTCCACAGATCAGCCAGCCAGGCGCCCCTACACTTTCTTTTCAATGTAGGTGCTATTGGGGGTACCTGGTGGCTCAGTCCATTCAGTATCTGACTCCTGATCTCGGATTAGGTCATGATCTCACAGGTTCTGGGTTCGAGCCCTACGCTGAGTTCTGGGATGACAGCGCTGAGCCTGTCTGCAATTCTGTCTCTTCCTCTCACTGCCCCTCCCCTGTCTCTCTCTCCCTCTCAAAATGAAGAAATAAACTTGAAAAACATAATATAGGTATTATTTGCTGAGTACATAATGCTAGGCACTGATCCGTGTGTTTTTTCATGTAACCCCAGGAATAGGCTGATGAGGTCAGTCTGTTCCCATCCTCTCTGGGATCAGGAGAGATTGGATGTGCACAGAGGCAGGCGACTTGCCCCGGGTCCTACAGCAGGGGGTAGGCGTGCAGGTGCTGCAGCTGGGAGTGCTCTGTGGGGCCAGGCGGGATGGTGGTGCTCCCTTGAGTGACCAGGCAGTTGGAGGTGACCCCGGGGAGGACCAGGGGGTATGGGGGTGCTCCCAGGGATCCAGGCAGGAAGAGCTCTACAGCATCCCCGCACCACCCATCCTGCCTCTCACAGCCTCTCCCCCTCACTGACAGGGATGCCTGCGCCCCGGAAAGAAAGCGGCCCAGAGAGGGGAGCAGGCAGGGCCGGACAGGGCGACAGAGGCCTCCCCGGGGAGCGGGCTGTGCGGGTCATGGGGGCACCTTTCCTCAGTCCTGCAAGGCAGGCTCCTTCCGGGGGGCGACGCCTTCTCTCAGGACCAGGTATTTGCCCCCAGTGACCTGCCACCTAAGGAGATTATATGTCCCATCTCCCTCCCCAGGATCTGCCCTCTCCTCTCACAGTCTGTCTCAGGGGGAGGGCCAGGAACCCCACTCTCCCCTCCAGCCTGTTTCACCCCAGGAACCTGGGTCAGGACCTTGCATCTCAGACTCTATCCTCAAGGGATCCCCCTTTCCCAGGGAACCCACCCCCTTTCCCGCCCCCAATAACCCTCCCTCATCACAGTCCTGGGCCTCAGATCCCCCGCCCTCGTCCCCAGCCTGCATCCCTCCTGCACCAGGACCCCACCCCCCACAGCTCCCCTGGGCTCCTGCCTTCCAGGTTTGGCTCCTAATCCCAGAGTCCTGGGGCCCCTTTACGTCTACACTGTCACCCCCGTGACCTGCCGGCCTCCCAGTGTCCCTGGCGCTAATCTCCTCCTTTTGCCCTGTGGTAGGTCTGGGGTCAATGGGAGAAGTTCCGCGGCCCCGCCCCGCTAAGCCCCACCTGCGCCCCCCAAGCCTCCCTGAGCCTCCTCCCTCCCCGCCCTGCGCGCCAGGCACCACCGCCACCTGGCGGCCGAGGGCAGAACTGCCGCTAGAGACTGCACAGAAGCCCTCCTGCATCAGCTCAGCTGCACACACAGGTCATGAGCGCCTACTGTGTGCAGAACAGGGAGCAGGGACAGGAAGGTAAGTCCTTGTCCTAGAGGAACCAGGCCGGCGGGAGGTCGCAACAGAATCCGCTCAGGGAAGGTGTGGGAGCCTCAGCCCGACGGCCGCAACATTTTCCTTCAACAGGAAGGTGGCTCCCAGGAGGGGGATGTGGTGACCCAATGTGGGCAGGTGGGCACACAGGGACACGAGGAAGGGAGGGAGTGCGGGCATGGGAACAAATGTGGCTCAGGCCTGGGGCCCGGTCTCCGTCCATGGAGGCCCAGGCAGCTGCCGGCAGAGGAGGCTGGTCCGAGGGCCGTGGGCCTCCTGCCGCGGGTCTGGGTGACGGTTCACAGGGGTGGCAGCGGCTGGCCCGGCGGGAATTCCACTTAAGAGGTAACAGGAGCCCCTCATGTGAGAATGTCGACCAGTAGAGAGACAGACAGACAGACAGACAGCATGGTGGGAAGGAGGAAGGATATTCAGTGACAGAGGGTCCCTATTCCTGGGGGTGGCAGGTGACATGGCCGAGCCCTAAGAGGATGAACTCTGACAACAGGAGCCTGGAGATGTGGTGACAGAGCCCTCAGCAGCAGCGGGTCCTGGGACACCAGTCCCTAAGCCCGAGGCCAGAGGACAGAGGGGAGAAGCGAGGAGAGCCCCAGGGGGAAGCAGAGCCAGGCCCGGCAGGCTGGGGTCAAGGACAGGACAGCACAGCCACGCGGCAGGCGGGGACTGCGGGCAGATCAGGGTCCCGGGCACCTGAGCACGAAGCACAGGCACAGCAGCAGGACTACGGCCCCCTCTGCCCTGGCTGGGGTCCCCATCCGGCTGGGGGTGTGGTCCGGAGCTTCCATAGGAGATCACGGCCCCTGAGGTCTGTCTTGTGTCCTCAGGTGTCACAAGGGTCCTGTGGGCAGTGGGCGCACAATGCATGTTTCCTGGATGTGGGGAAGGGTCTACTCCCACAGGCCTCACGGAGGACTTGGGACAATTCTCGGGACACCAGGCTCCACGGGGGTCACACACGCACCTGAATCAAGCCGACGACTCCGCCCACAGGCGTGTCCACAGACGAGGCCGTGGGCTCTGAGCTGCCTTCCCCGGAGGGGTTTCCAGGCTCAGGTCGGAGCTCAGGCCCTGCCGGCGTGACTCTG
>PISW01014679.1:0-20049 GCA_004023785.1 Mungos mungo | reverse complement strand
AATTATTTTTTTAAGCTTTTTTTAATGTTTATTTTTGAGAGACTGAGGGAGACAGAGTGCGAGCAGGGGAGGGGCAGAGAGAGAGGGAGACACAGAATCCGAAGCAGGCTCCAGGCTCCAAGCTGTCAGTACAAAGTCCCATGCGGGGCTTGAACCCTTGAATGGTGAGATCATGACCTGAGCTGAGGTTGGACGCTGTCTGAGCCACCCAGGCGCCCCTGTAATGAATATAAAAAGACTAAAAAAGAACCACATATAGCTAAACCTAAAAATGCCTATAATGGCATATGCAAAAATCTATGTAAATTATTTGCGTATACACATTTATATGTGTTTGTATTGTCTTACTATTTTTCTAGTGCTGCATGCATGTGTTATGTATAAATGTAGTATAGGAATATGCTATAGTGTAGTGTGTACTAGAGTATGGAAATGTAGTAGACACCCTTCATAGAACGAGGAGGAGAACTCACAGGAGCCTTTTATGGGCCAACTACATGATTTGGAGCTTTATCATTTATAGTGGTATTTTCAGTGGTCATGCTTTTGGCTTGTAATAAGAGGCACTTACAGTAATGAGGCTGAAGTGTGAACGTGTCTGTCTAGTCTACTGCCTCTTACCGTTTTGCATAGGGACAAACCTGTGCTGAAAGATGCGTGTGTGCCTGTGAATCAGCAGTGAAAAGCTGCAGTTGACACTCTGTTGCAGTTCTGTACATTGTCTCAAAAACACGCCTTAAAAATATGGAAACTAGAAAAATCTTGGCAAAGGCAGCCTAAGGGCGGAGCTGATTTAGAAGCCCCATCGGAGGGTTGAGTATGATTCTGTGACAGCTCTGACTGTAGGGATTGGTACCAGCTAAGAACATTTACAGTTTAATACTTTAGAGCAAATAATTGCCTAAGATGCTTTAAATAGCACAGGAAATGTGTCGAGTGTTTACTTGACATTTGTTATATTGAACACTAATACTGAAACAGATTCTTTGACCACAGAGAATGCCAGTGTGGGTGGGGTGGGGGTAGATGGGAGAGAGAGGCAGGCAAAGGCCAGCTACCACGATTATATAAAAATTAAATGGCAGATGAGTTTTTCACGATAAAGAGATACCAGGAGGGGAAAAAAAATGCTCATTTGTTTGATCAAGTAGTCTTCAAGTATGCTAGCAGAAAGCAAAATAACTCCCCGAGATTAGATTCCTCCCGGTTTTAAGGCACCGAATCTTGGCCCCGGCTGCCTCCACCAGGGGTCAAAGCCTCCCAAGCCGTTGGTTGTGCTGGTTTATTTTTTAAGGTCCTGAAAGCCAGAGGAATGACCTCTCTTTTTATTAAAAAAAAAAAAAAAAGGAAAAAAACCAACCTCTCTTGTTATCTCTTTAATCTGCACATGCTTATGAATGTGTGTTTTTTTTTTTTTTAATGACAGCTTTGGCGCCCTCATTTCTCAGCGCTGCTCAGGACTTGTGACGGTTTTTTTCTTTTTTCCCCTGAATGCATCTTGCCCTCCAGAGCCTTCTCTTCACCCTTCCAAGGCACTACGCTTACGCGTCTTTGCGGGTCATATCTTAGAACGGGGTCTCCTGTAGTGTCGTGTGGCTCCTCAGTGCAGTTTCTTTTTGCACAAACTGCTTCCCATGCATTGTGATTCAGCTGCATTTAACGGGGGAAAAATCGGGTATATTTTAGGCTCCTAAACCCTCTCCCATTCATACGTATTTGAATCAGTTCTGCAACGGTTTTAAAGGGGGTTTTAAATGCGCATGTAAAAAACGAATTGGCATGTGTGATAGGTCCGGGAATGTGAAATTGTGCAATGTTAATGAAATTTGTAAAAGCTTCTTCTTTCTGTCTTGCCAACATGAGCCGCTTTGAAACGTTCAAGGGAGTTGTGAAAACAGCAATCAAAAGTCAAAACTTTAGCATGCAGCGCGGCCCAGCACCCGGAACTCTGAGCAGCAAAGAGGCTATATTTATGGCTTTTCCATGGACTTGAGATTTGACCTTGAATAAATCATGCTGAACTTCTCTGTGCTTCAATCAGCTTCGGAAAGATCTGTGTGGTTGTGTATAGCCAGTGGGGAGGCAGTCACTGAAGTTCACAACAAAAGGAAAACTTGGAGGAGGTGTTTATTAGAAAAAAGCAGTGAGCATGAATGTAACTCTTGCAAGGTGCTCTGCATAAAAATCTTGGTACACACGGCTCCTAAGGAACATAGGGGGTTTCTTGTAATGTCCTTACTGTAGTTTGTATCATTAAGAAATATACATAGACATCATTTTACCCTTTAGCTCCAGAAAACTTTGTGCTCATACATTGTTTTCTCTGAGTTCCACCTGTGAAAGGGATTTTTATTTACCATGCTGTAATTCAAATTATAATTGAGCAGGAAGAGATTTCCTTTCTTTTATGTTTTTTATTTACTTTTGAGAGACAGAGAGAGCGTGAGCAGGGGAGGGTCAGAGAGAGAGGGAGATACAGAATCCGAAACAGGCTCCAGGCTCTGAGCTAGCTGTCAGCACAGAGCCTGACACGGGGCTCGAACCCACGAACTGTGAGATCATAACCTGAGCTGAAGCCAGACCCTTAACAGACTGAGCCACCCAGGCGCCCCAAGATTTCCTTTAATTACACAGAGCCATTGCATTTTATTTCTTTAAAGGAGATTCTAAGTTGCTATTCATTCAAAAGTTCACTTCTTTTCGCCTGTTCCTACCCCTGAGATCATCTAATTGGTTTTTCATTTCCTGGGGAAGAATGGATGACAATAGTCCACGTTGATTAAGGCCCTGTATGTGCCAGACACGCTGCCCAGCACTTGGTCCTTAAGTATCCTGTGGGTTTGTACTCAGAGGGCCTGTCTCCCTTTCCTGGTGTGTCAGGGCCTGACTGCCAGGGCCAGAATCCCTAGGAGAAGTTAAAATATAGCCATTGCGATTGATAGTCAAAAGGAGGTGCTTTTTGGTTGATGGTCCCCAGAGTGCCACACGGTCACGGGAGGCAGTGGGATCCCAGCAAGGCGGTAGCTGATAGGTGCCCCCAACTTGCAGACCTCCCCCAGCACCAGGTGGCGAGCTTGCGTAACGGCGCTAAACCACATCGCCCTGGTCAAGCCATTGTAGTTATTGCCTCGTTTGAGTTACATTGTTGTAAAAAGGACTGAGGTCCTAGGCATTGAAGAGCCTGAAATTTGAAGGAAAGACTAGGAGCTTTCAGCGCTTACTGAGATCCTGACTCCGGAGTCTGAGATGTTGTTTGGGGTGAGTAAATACACGGCCCACAGCTCCCAGTCTAGAGGAGAAAACATTTCAAAGTAAGCCAGAGAAAGCCTGTAGATTTAACACAGTCCCCGTGACTCACTTTCTCTTTGCTCTCTCTGTCCAGCCGTTATTCGTTTACTGCTAACCCCACAGGAAGGCTTCTTTTGATGTTTTCCTCTGGCTGCTTTGCAAAAAAATATAAATACACCCATTGGGAGAATAGGGTAAGAGAGAGAGAGAGAGAAGAGACAGAGGCCACAGTTTTTAATCCTGGTTCTCCTGATAACAAATTCTGTGACCAGATACTTTGCCCAGCGAGGGAGGATGTCTCTTAAATGCATCCTCCGTTGCCAGATGGCATCCATCACCCGGGAGAAGGGTTTGTCTCAGACGTCCGCCATGTTGGATTGCTGAGGTGCCTAAGGAGCCATCCATTTGGATCAGCTCTTACCGGCTTTTGGAAGTAGCCCTGGAGGGGTGACAGCAGCCTTCAGAATCTTTAGCAATTTCAGCTGATTTGTCAGAAAGAGAACCAGAAGGAACCAAAGCCTGGTGATGGGGGATGGGGTTCTAAGCTACTCCGAAGCTGCTATCCAAACTTGGGAGCTTATGCTGTATGGTTGGCTGTAGTTGGGTTTGCCAGAGTTTTGGTCTCCCCTGTAATTTGAATACCAGCCCTGCCATTTACCAGCGTGGCCTCCTCACTTACTCTTTGTGCCTCAATTTTTGTCCTCTGGAAAATGGGGATTGTAATCTGGGTGGGGTTTACATAAATCAATACATGCACCGTATTCAGTTGGCAGCTGCTAAATGCTGTTCATGCTTTACCCTATCATTACGTTTTTGTTCTCCTTTAGTTTTCTAATTTGTGTAGCATTTAGGGCAAGATACCAGGCGTTTGGGAGAGGGCAGAAGTCGGGTTGGTGAGAGGCAGCCGAGGGCTGCAGAGAGCGTGGGCACATCCTGGAGTCCACCTCATGTCTCCTGCTTGGCTCGTACATATGCTTGTTTCTGAACACCAGGCTCGCTCCTATTACTCCCCGAGCCCTCCACCTTCACCTCTCCGCGTTCTGTGCCACTTCGGATGTCCTGCATGACCCTCCCCTTCTCCAGGACAGAAAGGTTTCCCCGGGTGTTTCAGCCCAGACGAGTCTGCCTCCCCACTGCGCTTAGTTTTATCATAGCGCTTATTGCTTTGCTCGGCTACTCAGATGTCTTGCTGCCCATGTGACTGGAGGCTTTGGCCACCTCTCGGCACCCAGGGCCATGAGGCAGAGCAAGGGACAGGGACTGGGTGGGGGGCGGTGATGGGGGTGCACTCTCCTGTCTCCAATACACTTATCATGCTCCAGGCATTTGGTCCCTAAGCCTCAGAGCCTGCCCAGGTAAAATCGGGGGCTAGCCCTTGAAGTTTTCCCTGCGGCTTCATTTTAGAGTACGAAATGGTGAACACGTGTCAAATAAATGAACAGATGTCCTTCCTTAAGCTGCGCCATTACAATGGCTGAGGATATTTTCGTGCCCAGTAGCATCTCTGCTTGGTGAATGGAGGAGATGGTCTATATGATGAACTTCTCACTTTCACTGGACGGAGGTTTTGGTAATTTTGATCCTTTCAGGGCCTGAATTTGTATCCATGTCTGACTTTAATATTGTCATTTGTCTGTGAAAAAAGATTGTGCTAAAAAGTAGTGCAGAGAAGATCACAGACTAACAAATGGTAAGAGTACATCAGAAAGGAAAAGAGTACCTAAGAAGCCACTTTAAAAGTTCTCATTTGAGGGCCTCCTTGGTGGCTCAGTCGGTTGAGTGTCCGACTCTTGATTTTGGCTCAGGTCAGGAGCTCACAGTTTGTGGGTTCGAGACCCACGTCAGGATTCTCTCTCTCCCTCTGTCTCTGACCCTTCCCTTTCTGTCTCTCTCTCAAAATATGCAAAAAGAAAAGAAGTTCTTGTGTGCATGCATTCTAGTATATTTCGTATATTATACCACATATCTAATTATATAATATAAATATATAAGGCCTCATAGTCTATTCATAAATAATTCATTGATCATTTTGAAGTTTTCCTCTAGGTACTGAACAGATTTAAAATTTTATTTCCTTTTAAAAGTTCACAGTTCGGACTTGTTTTCTAAGTCATGTTGGGTGTCCTGTCTTAACCTAGTGTACCAACCACATTATTTTTTGGTATGTTAGGAGAATTCATAGATATCATGGTTGAAATGTACAGCATCTGTCTCACTTTGGAATTTCTAGTATGCTTCATTTATTCCTTTTTCCTAAGATCTGTGCCCAGATCCAAAATGACTTGCTCTTTTTTATCACAATTCAAGTGTCTGTTTACTTTATGGTTTTACAGATATTTGAAAATTCTCAATAGTTGTGAAAGACTTTGAACTCACCGATCTTCATTTACCAGGAACACAGAGAGGGAGGGTAGAGGTGGGGAGAGAGAAAGAGATGGAACAGAATTCGGCCACTTATTTATGTTTGTAACCGTCTTTGTACCTATGATAACATCAGAGCAGCGGCTTCGTAATTGAGAAAAACTTGGGGGAATAAACCACTAGTTTTTTCAAACTGTGACTACTTCCTGGAAGAGATCGCTTTTGAAATATTATTTGTTGTACTAGTTCAGACCAGTCAGGCAGCATGTTCACTGTCTAATTAGGCTCCATATGGCTTGAACTCTTGGGAGAGCTGCCTGAAATGGGACCCTGTTAAGAAATTATTCTATGTCATACATAATCAAGTTCAGGAGGTCTTAGAAATTTGCATTTTAGAATGATAATTGGCATCATCTTCAAAGACAGGTTCCACAAACTTAGATGTCTTCTGATTCAGTTTAGTGGCAACACTAAGATCTATATGGAAATCTTTTACTTTAAAAGATTTAAAAGTTGAAGAAAATACCTTTTTAACTTTTTAAATGTTTATTTAATTTTGAGAGAGAGAGAGAGAGAGAGAGAAAGCATGAGCAGGGGAAGGTCAGAGAGAGAGAGAGAGAGAGAGAGAGAGAGAGAGAGAGAGGGAGATACAGAATCTGAAGCAGGCTCCAGGCTCTGTGTTGATGGCAGAGCCTCACATGGGACTTGAACTCACAAACTGGAGACCATGACCTGAGGCAAAGTCGGACAGTTAACTAACTGAGCCACCAGGCACCCCTGAATAAAATATTTTTTAAGTATTAGTGGGATTCCCCCGTCACTTTTTATGGTTCATAGAGTATAGGAAGTTTCTTTGTAGTATTTCATTTTAATCCAGTGATCAAAGGTTTTTATGTTATGACCAGAAGGAAGAATGTATGTGGCTATTGTGGGGGAGGAGGCCTTGAAGGAACAGGAGGTCAGGAGGGTACAGAATGTCAGCCCCCTTCATTTACCGAATACTTACCAATCATTCATATTTGCTTCTTGTTTTACTTGGATCTGAATCGATAAAAATAAGGTCTGTATTTATTGAGTCTTCTCTCTTAGAAATGCTTAGGCTTCACTTTGGTGTGTTTTTGCCCCCCCTTCTTTGAAAATGGAGCAGAAGAATGTTGCAATAAATGTAATCCATTTGGAGAAGGATGATTCTCCCCCTTCCCTGGGCATAAATACTGTTTGAAGAGAGAATGTGGGAGCAGGTACTGGCCAAATATGTACATTGGGTGCAAGTGATATATGACCTCATTGACTGAAGAAAGGATGAAAACTAGTTTAAAAGGACTTTTCACAGGCTATTTCCACTCTGATGTTTTTCTGAATTCGGGTTCTGATTTGAAAACTGGACTGAGCTGTGGCTTGTTTCTTCTGAACACATTTGCCATGACTTGAAGGGGGAGAGCGTTTCTTAAGCCTCCATATCTTTAGGCGGTGAGTCATTTCCATGCTGTTGAGACATTTTCTAGCCTTTATTGCCGTGTGTAGTTCATGCTTTTCTCTGGGTGTTTTGAGTCCTTAAGAAACTCGCAATAACAAATTAACCATCACACTCCTCTGGAATGAAAACATGCCGTAGCAGAGTAAGAAATAGCAGATCTGGAAATCGGAATAAACAGAAAACTCAGCGTTCATACTCAGGCTCTAAAGAAGGAATCGGGTATTGTCTGGGTTTTTTTTTTTTTTTTTTTTTTTAGTTTTTTTAAATTTTTTTTATTTTTGAGAGACAGAGAGAGACAGCACAAGCAGGGGAGGGTCAGAGAGAGAGGGAGACTCAGAAAAGTCTGGTATTGTCCAGATACACGCAAGATACAACATTTAAAGCACTGAATAAATACATAAATAAAAATACAACCCCAAACCCCACATGAACGTGCTTTCCGCCTTCATTATCCGAGAGACTATGATATAAAACCATATGGCACTTTTATTCTTTAAAACTTAGTAAGTAATTCTTAGTTTTAGTCATCTGACCTTCCTTCCCTCCCTGTGGACTGTAAGTTAGTTAACACGTTTGTCTTTGTAAAATGAGTTGTGTTTGCTTGGGAACACCACCTTGGCCTGGACTTCTTCTCCTCTGCTGCCGGGCCCAGACCTTGGTGGGAAAGGCTAGAATCAAAACAGCCCCGAGACAGTGCTTGCGAGCTGAGCGTTGCGCGGCCATGCGTCAGCCTGGTCTGGCCCATCCGTGGTCCGGCTGGGATTTTTTTTTAAATTTTTTATTTTTGAGAGACAGAGAGAGACAGCACGAGCAGGGGAGGGTCAGAGAGAGAAGGAGACACAGAATCTGAAGCAGACTCCAGGCTCTGAGCTGTCGGCACAGAGCCCAATGCGGGGCTCGAACCCACAAACTGTGAGATCCTGACCTGAGCTGAAGCCAGACGCTCAGCCGACTGAGCCACCCAGGCGCCCCCGGCTGGCAGTTTTCTCTCAGAGCCAGGTAGTAAGGAGCCCCCTCCCGTGGCTACGTCCACCCTGTCGATGCTGTTGCTTATTCTGGATAGAGTAAGCTTTACATCTCCCGGCGCGAACTCTTGGTCCGGGAAGAGGCCTCTGTCATCAAAGATCCCATCCCTCTTTTTCCTCACCGCACATGCTTGGAAACAAAACTTGGAGGCCCACAGACTCCGAAAGCCCTGGGGCTCTGGGTTTTACATTCATCAAGAAGACAGTTAAAGCACTTGCTAAGATTTCATGGACTTTCTGTTGTTCCCTCCTGAAGAGTTGGGGCTAGGAATTTATTTTTGCCTCCTCGCCTGTTTCAGATTCTCACGAAGTTTGTCCATATTTAGCCTCCAACCCGTTGAAAGGGAGTGCCATGCGTTATGTGCTTAGGACAATGAGGCTTTTTCCTCACCTGCCTGGAATATAGCTGATTTGGCTAAACTTCTGGTCTGAGGCATGTGAGTCAGACAGAGGCAAAGATTTAAATGTTATTAACATGAGAAAAATCTTTTGAACGTGAAGTCATCGTGCTTGAGGTTACTTTGAACTCTCCTCGTAGTCTTTTTTATGATTTGTACCAGAATCAACATGCTTCAGGTTTGTGCTGAAAAACACAGTGGAGTAAAAATGGACACAAATTGGAAATTACACGAAAGCCAGAAACTTTCATATTGGAGACGTGATGTTAATGCTGTAATAAATATTTAGTGAAGCTCCTTGACTCATGAGCTGTTTCTTTTAATGGTTTTCGGGTTCGGGAATTTTAAAGTCAGATTCTTTGTGATTTAAATTTCCTTCTAAGCAAAAAAGTACACTATGTTATTATTTAAAAATATATATATACTTAGAAGTTAAAATTGTGTAATTATCTTAATGCTCCAGAGCTGCTTCTCTGACTAAACATTGGAACTTATTCTGTTGAATGCAGGGAATTTGTCCAGAAAAGCTTAAGGAAATTTAGCCTACGCAGGAAAATTTGCTAGATTTATAAATAAAAGGTTTGACTAAAGGGATGATACATAACACAGTTTTATTCTATCTACAAAAGATTGTATTTGAGTTTTTTCTCTTGGTCCTTCTTTTAGGATTAAGTAATAATTGTGGTTGTGCTTTAGCAATAATTTTTGTAAACGGTGGGTAATTGAACTCACTTTAGCTGCATCAGGGTAGACTCCCTTTTAAAGAAAGACAAAAAGGTATCTTTTTTTATAAAGTGTGAATGTCCCCAGAGATAGCACATATGAGATGTTGAAGTAGGAAAGAAAGATAATATAAGGACGCCATCTGTCTCTTGAAGGAATGACCTTCTACATTGAAAAGTAACATTAAAGAATTCAAAGTTTAGAAGTTTTAGTGGAAATCATTTATAAATCATGGCACTGACTTTGAATCCTTAGCAGAATTCTCCTTTATGTCTAAGAAGCTTACATAAGTGTTTATATGAACATAGCCTTAAATATTTTAACGTTTATTCATTTTGTTTTTGAGAGACAGAGAGAGACAGAGCATGAGCAGGGGAGGGGCACAAGAGAGAGAGGGAGACACAGAATCTGAATGGTCCTAACCTTCAATATTTTAAATGTAGCATACCAGCATTACTTAAAGACAGTATTATGCATGATAAAGCACAACATTTTTATGTAAAAATGCTTTATACCTTCTTTGGAAGAAAAATCTTCCTTTTTTTTTTAAAAACTCTTGAACACACCCTTTAGGAAGCAGAGTAGGAAACTCATATTGTCACTCTATTTGTGTGGAATGAGGGAAGGAATCATGTCTGCTTGTTGGGAGTTTGATGCTCTAACTTCTCAAGAAGTTGAATGACAGAACCTGTATTTTTTTTTAATGTTTTTATTTTTGAGAGACAGAGAGAGACAGCGTGAGCAGGGGGAGGGTCAGAGAGAGAGGGAGATAACAGAATCTGAAGCAGGTTCCAGGCTCTGAGTTGTCAGCACAGAGCCTGATGCAGGGCTTGAACCCACGAACCGAACCGTGAGATCATGACCTGAGCCGAAGCCGGATGCTTAACCGACTGAGCCACCCAGGTGCCCCCAGAACCTGTATTCTTATTACAGAAAGAATCCCTAGTGTTTGGTGAAACTGATAAAGAGGCAGGTGTGGTGACTGTAATGACTCAGAGGCTTTGTGATTTGACGTATTTTCTCTTTGTAATTTTAGACTTTTCCTGTTATTTTGGAATTTTTTTCATTATTTACTATGGGTTCGGCACCCACATGCCAAGAAAGGTGATTGTTACATGGCTCAGTGTACAGAATCAATTTTGTTGAACAAAAAAGGAGGAAACAAGAAGACTTGTTTTTAATTAGGCTATCCATGTAAATGTATTTTTTTTCCCTCATCACTCTACACATGTCCAGCATAAAAGTACATTTTGCATTTAAAAGAGAATAAGAAGAGGGGCTCCTGGTGGCTCAGTTGGTTGAGCGTCTGACTTCGGCTCAGGTCATCATTTCTCAGTTTGTGAGTTTGAGCCTTGCATCGGGCTCTGTGTGACAGCTCAGAGCCTGGAGCCTGCTTCAGATACTGTGTCTTTCTTTCTCTCTGCCTCTCCCCCACTCATACTCTGTCTCTCTCTCTCAAAAATAAACAAACATTAAAAAATGCGAAATAAAAAGAAAAGAGAACAAGATATTTTAGTAAAATGAAAAGGTCAAGATTCTTTCTTCTTGTGCATTTCCCAGTCATTCCCGTTGGTTGGAATCTGGACCTGTGGGGGCGCTGGACAGCCGTGGTTGACAAGCGCACCTCCTGTCGGGGGCTCACGGACAGTTGGGAGAATCCCCAGCGTGTGCTTGGAATCATGGCCACCCATCTTGGATTCCCTCCACCCCAGCTAGTGCCGCATCCTTCAGGGGGCGGCCAGGGGAGGAGGCGTGGGCCGGACGCCACACTAAGGTGGTTGGGCGTCTTCATTCCTGTCTCTTGGAGAGTCCCCCTCACTCCTCCGTAACTCATCACAACACAGCATGACATCCGACGTACATGTGTTGTTCTGGGGTGAGGGATGCAACATTCGTCAGCTCCCTAAAGGAGTCTCTGTCCCTCAAAAGGTCAGTAAGAGCCACTAATTTAGAATGAAGAGATTTATACATCCCTCTGTGGAGAGGATATGAAGGCTGAGTCACAGAAAGCAACGCATCGGCTACCTTTTTTATTCTATCAGAAAAACCCACAGCATGGTCACACGCGGACTACGTGAAGCTGGCCCCGTCAACGTGCCTGATGCGTCGTTAAACCAATCTGTGTATTTTGAAATAACGAAAAAAACCATGTCTCTGGGTTTGTAGCATCTGCGTTTTGAGCTGGCTAGATGCTGTACCCTTGTGCACCGTAGCTCCGGGTTTTTCTTGTACTAGAAATTGCCCAGCAGGAGAAAAATGAGCAACATTCGGGAAAACGTATGAACGATCGAGGGAAGCCGGTAACAGCAGTCTTTAAGAGACCTGTCTTCTAGTCTGCATTTGTATTAAGAACGGTGCAGAGCCGGCAAACTTAAAACGGTATGGAAATGAGGATCTCGCTCTCTGCCCCATGTGTCAAGCACAAGTCCCGTCTACCTTTCCATTTGCAGAGCACTTTACAGTTTGCAAACCTGAACTTCGGTGTGCAACTGATCAGGGCAGATGTTTCTTTCTTTCTTTTCTTTAAAAAATTTTTAATGTCTTTTATTTATTTTTTAAGAGATAGAGAGAAACAGTGCGAGCAGGGGAGGGTCAGAGGGAGAGGGAGACACAGAATCTGAAGCAGGCTCCAGGCTATGAGCTAGCTGTCAGCACAGAGCCTGATGCAGGGCTCAAACCCACGAACCGTGAGATCATGACCTGAGCCGAAGCTGGACGCTTAACCAACTGAGCCACCCAGGCGCCTCAGGGCAGATGTTTCTTGTCTGGAGTCTAGCTGTTATCTCCATGCTGGCACTGTCCCTGGCCTGCACGATATCTAAAGTCATCTTCTGTAAATTACGTCGGTAGGTTCTCAGCAGTCCTGGGGGTATAGACACAGCAAGTTTCAGCGTTTCTCTCTGCAGACTCAAGGAGGGCAGATTTACCTGAGGTCACATGGCCGGTGGGGAAAACACTTAGTTTCTCCTTTATACTATGCTTTATCTTGATCTAGATAAAACAGTGGAAAAGGCACCTTTTGATCCACTGAGTTTTCAGAGAAGAGAATCAGAGAGTGGTTGTAACCCTCAGATCGTCTCAGAGGCAGTAGAAACATGCTTGGTTACAACAAGAGAAAAGCTTAAGCTGATATGTCTTGTTGGTGTTATCAAGTCAGGCTTTTATAACGGAGTGGAAGAAACGGAAGATAGTTTATTCACTCTCATCCAACCAGATACTTCTGGACTGGCCCCAGTCTGGGCCGGGCATAGTTGTATGCGTTGGAGCTGTAACGAATGAATGTTGTATAGCTCCCTGCCCTCAGAGAGCTTGCTTTCTTATAGGGGACATTGACCACAGAGTAAGCCTGCCAGCATTCTGTGTATTTCCAGAGGAACAAATAGAACAAGGTGTGGTAGGGGAAAGACAATGGTGGTAGCACTGGAGGGGGGTTATTGGGGTAGGATGTGACATTTGTGCGGGGGTTGTGGCTGATGATGTGTGCACGCCAGGGAAGATTGGGATGGCGAGGGAGGGGTGAGACGCGAGAATCCAGAGAAGACTCTTGCCTGTCAAGAGAATGGCCGGGCAAAAGCCTCAAGGTCGGAAGGAGCCTTTGAGTCTGAAGCTAGAAGCAGGAGGTCTTGGATTTCACTCTAAATGGGATGGGAGAATTCGTTTCCTTGGGCAGCCCTAACAAAGTGTCACAGTCCTGGTGGCTTAAAACAGCAGGAATTTGTTGGGTCACAGTTCCAAAGAAGAGAAGTCGGAAATAAGGATGTCTCCAGCAGAGACATCTCCACAGGAGAGCCTGTCCTTGCCTGGGCCAGCTTCCTGTGACTCCGGGCCTTGCTTGGCTCTTGGGAGTGTCACTCCAGTCTCTGCCTCCGCCTCTGTCTTCACATGGCCTCCTCCTCTGTGTCTGTGCCCTGGTTTGTTCTTTGTTTTTTTTTTTTTTTTTTCTGTCTCTTTCAAGGACCCTGGTCATTGGACGTAAGGCCCAGGAGGTCATCCAGGATGATCTCATCTCAAGATAATTAGCCCTATTACATCTGCAAAAACCCTTTCCCCACATAAGGTCCCCTTCAGAGGTTCCGGGATGTCTGTCTGCAGGCCACCTTTCAGGAACCGTTGCGTTCCGTGATGGCCCCCATGACAGGACCCACTGAGCGTGTTGAAGCAGAGGAAGTGAAGGCATCTATCTTGTTTTAAAAGGATGGCTCTGGTGATGTGGGGGAGCGGTCACAAGCAACAAAGAATCCTCCAGGGTGACCATTCGGGAAGCTATTGCAGTGATCGAGGCAGGGCCAGTGATGGAGAGAAATGGGTGGATTTCTGTCTGCATAATGGGAGACACAGAGGGAGTTTGTTGATGGAGTACGTAGCGAGGAAGGATAAGAGAAATGTACAGGGCGGCAGTGCCTTTCACCGGGAAGGGGACAACTAGTTTAGGACTGGCTGGCACAGAAGTGGTGACATCTGGAGTTGTGTTTTGGGCACGCGACCTATGAGCAATGGAGATGTACTTAGACATATGTATCAAGATGCAGGCTTGAGCTTTGTCAGTCTAGAGATGACAAGTGTCTAAGGCTCACTTCCACCTGCCTAAAGGGAGGGTTTTCATGGAGCAGAGACGTGACTCAGTCCCTGACTATGACGATCACCTACTGATGACCACCAGTTTCAGTCTCTCGCCCTGGCCCCTGACATTTCGCCCAGGGCCAGAAGATGAAGGCAGGCAAGGAAGCCGGGGGCCATGCGGAGAACCTGACTCAGCTCCCCCCGGCTGTCCTAAAGGCTGTGTGTGGTTGAGTGTAATTTCGTAAATATCGTTGTTTCCTTTGAAACCTTTCATTCTGAGCCCCACCGGCCTGACAGGCAGAGTCACCATCTGATTTTTCGAGTTCGGGATGTTCTGCTTTTTCCTAAAGCCATCTTCATTTATTAGCCTACGTTCAATTTTTAATTTCAGTGCTCCAGTCAATAATGATTTCGCTTGACAGTTTTTGACAGTCTGCCGCTACATTCAGCTGTTTAGCGTGAATGCAAAAGGTGATCTCTCATTTTGCACACATGGAGTAAAGTTGCTCTTTTATCCTGTGCTTTGGGGGAATCTAGAGAGACGGGCATGTTTATGCTGCCCTGGGGAGTTTTTGGTGTAGAAATACTTAATAATTTTCTATATGAGAAGATAGAGAGCTGCAGGGCACTAAAATTTTCCATTGTGTAGCATTTTGCTGGTGTCGTAAAATTCACTTGAAAGGCTGGATTTCTCTTAATTGGAACTGATAATGTGAGGTTCACCATTCAGCGTTTGTGTGCGAGGCGCCACGGTAAATGGGATGGGAGGTTATACCCAGTCTTCAAGAAGTAGAGTGGACAGGAAAAACAAGAAAACAAACCCTCCCAAAACAGAAAAACACAACCCCTCCCCAGAAAATGCCACCTCTAAAATGATGGGAATTTTCTCTTGCTACAAACGTGCACTTACCATGGTCCTGCCTGGGAATCTCAAGAAATAGGTGAGGAACAAAAGTGCAGGATTATCTTTGCATGTATAGATCACGTGCACACATACGTGAGCCTGTTACGGTCAAGGGTGAACCTTGCCAAACACCAGACAGCAGGCGGGATATGTTGTTTCTCACCCAAATCGCAGTGTTGAACTTCTTAGCAGTTTTCTGCTGTAACTGTGCTGTGGGTTTACATCTTGGTAATTTACCAGCGAGCATAGAATACTTAATTCCTGCTTGAATTGTGTAACCAGACCCTGCATTTCCAGTGAAACAGCGTGAAATGTGGAAGTAAGTGTTTTCCTTGAGAACCAGCCGCTTACTTGCTCCCGCGCTGCTTCTGGGAGGATGAGAATGACCTCTAGGGGAGAAGTTCTGGAACGGAGGGAGGAGAGCAGATTGGGTCACAGTTCACAGGAGAGGAGGTGCTTGGCTCTCCTGGGCCTCTCTCTGCACTTAGCTCTGATCGCCCTCCTCGGGCTGGGGGGGCTGGGGGCGTTGGGCCTCACAAATCCTGGTGTGGTTGAGAAAAGCAGGTACTGATCCTCTTCTGCCCTCTCTTTCATTCTGCCCTGGGCATTTGCATAGAAAAAAAATTCGTTGTTACATTTTTGTGGCTAAAACTTTTCCAACTCCCGCACCGAATCTTTGTTTTTCAGCTTAGTGGGGCAAAAGAGCTAGCATTTTCTTAAAATTTTAAAAATAATTTTATTTATTTTTTAAAGAGAGAGACAGCACGAGCAGGGGAAGGTCAGAGAGAGACACACACACAGAATCTGAAGACAGGCTCCAGGCTCTGAGCTGTCTGCACAGAGCCCAGCGCGGGGCTCGAACCCACGAACCGTGAGATCATGACCTGAGCCGAAGCTGGACGCTTAACTGACTGAACCACCCAGGCGCCCTGAGCTATCATTTTCTGGACATCATTAAGCTTTTGATGTGATTTAGGTTTCTTTAATAAAAAAGAAAAAAGAGGGGGCCCCTGGGTGGCTCAGTCGGTTAAGTGTCCGACTTCAGCTCAGATCATAATCTCATGGTTCCTGGGATCAAGCCCTGCGTCAGGCTCTGTGCTGACAGCTCGGAGCTGGAGCCTGCTTCGGATTCTGTGTCTCCCTTTCTCTCTTTGCCCCTCCCCTGATCACACTGTCTCTTTCTGTCTCTCAAAAGTAAATAAATGTTAAAAAAAAAAAAAAAAAGAACGTAAACTTCATTGTACCTACTTGGGGTGGCTCTACCGGCTGCTAACTGGCACGGTGCGTGTTTGGTTTTTCCTCTTACTTACTTTGCTCTGGTTTTTAGAGGACTTGTTTAAATCTGGTGCCGGTTCCAGTCCACATATAGTCACAAGGACTCGGACATAAAACGTTGCCCTGAAACCTTAAGTTCTTGTCCCTGGGAGCACTGTGGAAATCTGTTGAAAATGAGCGGATCTGGGTTGGTGGGTGTGTCAGCCGTGGCCGTGGGGGAGGGCTGCCTGGATCTCCATACCCTGGCTGTCTCCGCCCCGCCGCCTAGAGGCGGTTGCAGGTCCCTATGGCTGAGGGTGCCAGTGAGTTAATCCACAGTGGAGCCGTCATTTACACCTTCTCAGGTCCCCTTGGTTGGCGAGTCTCTGCGTCTGGCCACATGGGAATATAAATAAATCAGCGTTGGAAGCTGTTTTATTGATTCGTCTTGAGAAGTTGCTACCTGGATGCAGGTAGCAATGGTATCTCAGCACATGATGCTTCAGGGAGGAACAAGCGTGTGAAGATGAGTGGCTGCTTGGTGAGCGGGGAGTCACAGCAAGGGAGCGTGGTAAGTTACTGTTCGGTGGCCCCACGCTGACGTGGCCTACTGCTCTGCTATGTCAGGAGAAGCCTGGTTTTTCTAGTGGGATCAGAAATGCTGATCATTGACTACAAGTTCCAGTAGTCATCTGGGCAGGGTGGCCTTGCCAGTGAGGCCACCTCCCTGCCCCCAACAGCCTTGGTATTAGCTTTAGTGGCCATACTTCCCTTTTGAGGACATCGTCTTTGCATCAGCTGCTGGCTGGGGCTGTGGGGGTGGGGATGGTGGTGGTGGTGAGGATGCTTTTCTTTTTTTTCAGTTGACTTGGCGCACGTTCTAATCCATTACATCTTGTTCTTGCTGTAAACCTCTGACTAGGTAACCCCTTTTCCTCATTTCCGAGTTCCTGGTGGGGAAGGAGTTAAGTCCCTCTGTGACTTTAAGGTAAACATTCCATGAATTATGCCTTTAGATCGAGCACTGTGAAAGGCATAGCAGTTATGGAGGCTTTTCGTCCAGACCAGGGGAAGGCACATGGTGGCCTGCCCGCTGTTTTTGTAAATAAAGTTTTATTGGGACACAGCCACGCCCATTCACGTAACTGACATCTAGGGGTGCTTTTGTACTACAACCACAGCCCTGAGTTGAGTAGTTGCGAAAGAGACTGGAGGCCAGCACAGCCTGAAATATTTACTTTTGGGTCCTTTTCAGAAAATGTTTGCCAGCCCTGGTCTGTAGAATTTGCAAGTCATAATTGCTGTAAGTAGAAACTAGAAGTACCCCCCCCTTCCTCCCAGCGTGGTGCCCCCACCCCTCCATTCAGGAAACAAATGGAGGATCAGGGAAAGAATGTGACTTGCCTTAAGGTCCCAGAACTGGCTCATGGGAGAGCTAGAATCTGAATTCAGACCTTCCAATTCCTAGTGTGAGTTTTTGGCCCCTACTTTTGGAGGAGGAGCACTGTGAGCTTTATGGTTTACAAGCGATCAGCCATCACGACATGAGGAAATTAAACTTCTTCCGTAGCTGGCCCCATCTTCCAAACTGACTACCAGATAAAATCGCCAGCCAGATTGGCACCAATGCCCATTTATTCATCTTACGAATAGTGCCTCCCCGATCTAGGGGTGGAGGTAAGGGCTCGGGACATGGATGAGTGAGTACGTTTACCCTCAGGAAGTGTGGATGGGAAGAACGCACAGGTATTTGCACATTGGTTTCTGCAGGGTGTTCTGATAGGGCCGTGGACAGAAGAAGGCTGTGATCACGTAAAGGAAGGATGTGTTAATTTGACCTTAAGGAGATAGTGGTGTTGTCAGATGGGGCTCCACAGAGTTAGAGATGTGTGAGCCGTGTCTCGGAAAAGATGGAGTCTTGTGGGCAGAGAACGGTGGTGGAAATGGCTTCGGACCCTCGAGGCATGAAGCTTGGGAATACTGGTCGACCTTGGTGAGAGAGTTGGAAAGGTAGATTGGGGCCAAGTTGTGGAGCCTGTGGTGTTTCATGATACGGATGTTCAGTTTACATTCTGGAAGTTTCTGATCTACAGATTCCAGAACACAGGGGCAACCACGGTTCTTATAAAGGAGGGCCATCTTGAGCATTATCTGTAGATTTAATCATTAATATCGCAAATATAGAAATAGCTTTCTCCCCAATATATGTGGCTGGCTGATGCTATGATTCATCGACCAAAACTCATTTGAAGTGTTATAAATTATAAATTCACACTATCTATTAATACATGGATAAATAATTATTAAATAACTTTATAATTCATTAGTAATAAATACTTTATTGATGCTGTTACAAATTAACAGTATCTTTTTGCTCATTGGATATTTTCTTGATCAACAGATACTGAATAAAAATATCTATTGCTCGAAGTTTCCAAAATTTTTGATTAAAAAATAGTATTGGGAACTATTGCTGTTGAGAGTCATGACATTTTTTGAGTTAGTAAATGGCCCAGTTACCAGATCAAGCGGCTCCAAATTTTATTGACTGTGTGACTTTGAGCAAGTTACTTAATCTCTGCAAACTTCAGAGTCCTTCCCTCTAATGGCAGAATTTGCCTTTTAAGACTGTTACAAAGATATAATAATGTAGGAAAGGCATGTAGCATGATCTTACTGTTTTTGGTGGCATGGGTAGATGCGCCTTCCATCTGACCCAGTGTGGAGGATGGGTTCAAAGGGGGGCATTGTGGGGCGCTTGGGTGGCTCAGTCGGTTGAGCGTCCGACTTTGGCTCAGGTCATGATCTCACGGATCGTGGGTTCGAGCTCCGCATCAGGCTCTGTGCTGACAGCTCAGAGCCTGGAGCCTGCTTCAGATTCTGTGTCTCCCTCTCTCTCTCTGACTCTCCCCTGCTCATGCTGTCTCTCTCTCTCTCTAAAATAAATAAAAACAGTAAAAATAATTTAAAAAAAATAAAGGGGGGCGTTGTAAGACTGTTATCCAAGCGAGAAATATTGGGGGCTTGGATTAGGGCAGAGGTAGGGGGCGGGGCATGGAGAGTATGGGAAAGTGTACATCCACCTCCGACAATAATGTGGAAAATGAAAGAAGGCAGTTCTGTTCTTATGCAAAGCAAGGACCAGGCAGAGATTAGAGTTTAGTGAAGCCTAATGGCATGACTTCTTGGCACTGTATCCTGTGAATTATCTGGCAAGTTCCATGGCTCTTAATTCCTGGAATTGATCTAGATAAGAATTCACCCAGGGTAAATCTCTTTTATTAGTTTAATGAATTAATGAACTCCTCCCTGGAACATGTTGTAACTAGAATTAGCACAGGAGTACCTCCTTTCGTTAGGATTTACTACAGCCCTGCCCCTTAGCCTATACCCATACTAGAGCTTTCAAAAGAATGTATACGAGACAATATGTGGCATATTCCAATTTTTAAAAAATGAACTAAAATTTACATATTAAATTTTTAAGCGCCTATGCTTAGAAGAAGTCAGACAGCGTAAGTGTTAAGTGTCATCCGAGAGATTTTTATTTCCTTCTATGTCATTTCTGTATTTTCCAAAATGAATATATGTATTTTTAATAAGTGCTAAAAAGGAAACCAACAACAGAAAGGAGCAGATCAGAAGGGCTTAAGGGAATTTGCTGTTCTGTCTTTTTGAGTAGCTGTTTACAAATGCTAGTGGTGGTGCGTGCCTTCCCAACTGTGTTTCAATTCAGTCAGATGGCGTTCTATATCTAGTGATCCGGGGGCTAGCTCATAAAGGTGGGTGGCGGCGAGAAATTAGAGTAGCAGTCATACGTGCCGATGGGGCCAGTCAGAATTTGACTGTTATATGTTATTGAATTATTTTTAATGTGAAATTGGAGTCCAGGCTAAGACATATGAATTTTGTTATTTACCATCGTTTCTCAATCTGCAAATCCTCACCCCCGTGGGTGTGTGCACACAGGCACGGGCACACACTGACGACGTGCCAAAACATTCCCCATGATCGGCGAGAACACACATCCAGAAATCAGGAAATGGGGGATCTGGGCTC